>BOPP01000068.1:717811-745919 GCA_017312745.1 Gryllus bimaculatus | reverse complement strand
GTTTCTGTATTTATTGGCAACATTTATTAAAAGTAAGATCCTAGGAAAGGAACTCCAAATGTGCAGGATAAAAGTAATGAATTAAAGTGTTTGGTTTCTCAAATATTTAATAAAATAGAGTATTTCTAGACATTTCTGTATCTTTTGAAAGTACAGTGTACGAAAAGTCTCGTACGGAACGAAACTTCGTGACGTGAACCTTTGCCATAGATCAGTGAAGACTACTCTTGCCCTGATCTCCCTCGGTGTAGCTGTACCAATCGCTCTTTCTAAGCGCCGAGTCTTGCCCTCTCCTATCCCTGCCCCCACCCCGCCTCGGCGCCCGCCCCCGTCCCCGCCCCCTCCACCGCCCACCGCCGGCCTTCAAGAGCCTCCTCCGGCGCCGCAAGAGTGTTCGATAATGACAGGCGGCGCAAATGAAGGCAATTTGTCTGTCCCGCGCGCCGGGCCCTCGTCTACCCAACCCCTGCGCGCGACCACCTGTCTCGTCTACGCCCGCACCACCACCCCCCACACGCCTCCCTCCCACCCTCTCGCCCTTTTCACACCGCCTACTCATCGCTCTCGCCACCCCCCGCTTTGAGGATTCGCCGTCTCAGCCGATCCGTCGGCTGGTTCGTCCATCACATTGCTTTCCCGATCCTGCCTCCGATCCAGCCTTTCCGACCCTCAACTTTTTCGATCCTCTGCATCTCTAGTCCCGTGGTTCTGACACACACCTCTCCGGTCCCCGCCTTTCACGACCTACACCTCTTCGATCAGGCTCCTCTATCCACCGCCATCGACCCGCCTTCTTCGCTCTCATGCCTCTCGATCCCCGTCTATCAGATTCAATACCTCTCTGACTTCCCACCTCTCCGATCACCACCTCTCGATCCCCTCCTCTCGGTTCCCCTCCTCTCGTTCCCCTCCTCTCGGTTCCCCTCCTCTCGGATCACCACCTCTCGGATCCCCTCCTCGCGGATCACCCTATCGATCCCTCCTCTCGGGATCCCTTCCTCTCGAATCACCCTGCCTCTCGAATCACCGGCCCTCTCGAATTCACCGCCTCTCGAATCACCGCCTCTCCTCACCCTCTCGATCACCCCTCTCGAATCAGCCGCCTCTCGAAATCCCTCCTCTCGATTCCCCTCCTCTCGGTTCCCCTTCCTCTCGGATCACCGTCCTCTCGGATCACCGACCTCTGGATTCCCCTCCTCTCGGATCCCCTCCTCTCGACCCGCCTCTCCATCCCCTCCTCTCGGATCCCCTTTTCCCTTTCTCCCTCTCGGATCCTCCTTCGCGAATCCTCTTCTCTCGCACTCCCTTCTCTCGATCCCCTCTCGATCCTCGCTCTCGGATCCCCTCCTCTCGTCCTCGTTCTCTGATCCTCACTCGCCCCTGTCCTTCTTCGATCCCCTAGCATTCGAGTTTCCCCTTCTGCAATTCTCCCACCTCTCTGTTCCTCGTAATCTTCACTCCTCCCTCTCTCCGACTCATTCCTCCCCGATTCTCGATCTACGAATCTCCCACTCGACCCCTCCCCTTCTTCCGACACATGCCTCTCCAACCTCATCCTTTTCTCACAATACCCACTTCCAACAAATGCCCTCTCGCTGGCGTCTCCTTATTCTCTCTAAATCACCATTTCATTTGCCTCCTCCTGCCCCCATTCTACTTACCGCCACTCTTTCTTTCACCCACTCTATTACCTATTTCCTTCCCTCGTCGCTCCTGCATCTTCAAATTCTTGCAACATTGCCCCAAGATCCAGGCGGCCCGTCACCTGCTCGTACAGCCCCCAAGCCTCGTCGTCAATTATGTTTTCCTTCTGCATCGGCTCCCACCCTAGTCACCTGACGCACCACCATATAGGAGAGTCTTTCATCTATGCCACCCACTCTCTTCCCTTCGCTTCTCCATGCCCTCTAATCTTCTGCGCACATCCTGCTTCTCCCCCCTTCTCTTCCATCACGCGCACCATTCGCGGGCACCTGACCCCGTCTGCGCCCCGCCTCTTCTTCCCGCTTGGCCTCAACACAAGCGGCGGCGGCGCCTCCACTCAGAGGACAGAGAACGCGCTTAATCTGCTCCTTGGAGCCGGGGGTCAGGGAAGGGGGCGCATGGCACTGATAGAGCACGGGAGGCGCTCTGTTCGCCCCTCGCGCCCGCACCTCTCCACCCACGGCCCCCTCGCCGCCGTCCGCCGCCGCTTCCAAGTTATGCAAATCCGCGCCCGTCCCAGCAATTGAAAGGAGATTACGGAGGACTGTCACTTTTTTAATACAGTGCTCTCAATGGCCGAGACCCCACGCGCATGCTTGCAACGTTGTTTATGCTCTTGCGATTTCCGACGTGCTCAAGGTACGGCGTTCTTGGTCTATGGGTTGTTAGCTTAGCTTTATGGAAGTGTTTGGTTCCTCTGCAGGCCTGTCTAACCGGCTTTATCGTGGTAGGACATTTGAATCTATAATTGAGATGAGTATATATTTTCAAGAACGGCTCTACAGCCAAAATGGAAAATGTGAAGTGTAAATAAGTCTTCTTGTATCTTGAACGGGAAAAATTTTCGAAAATTTTCATTTACACACTTCAATCGCTTTCTTTTAAACTAATTTTGATTTCTGTTTTCATGGCCTGCACAATTTTCGTCCTCGATTTCGGAACGAAAGATTGATATACTACTGAGAGATTGATTACATTTCAAGCCAATTATTGCACTCAAGAACCTCCGATTTTCCAAATTTTATGATTGGCGGGGACAGAAGTCCTAAGAAAACAATACATTGTCACGAAATGGCTCTGGGATGGTCGAGTAGATCTCTCCTTAAGATTGTTTTGCTCGCCCGGGGCCAAGTGCGCAAGCACTGCATTTGCGAGGAAAGGAACGTCAAACAGCGCTCTGGCAGCCGTCGCCGTCGCTTTTCGCGTGCAGCCGCCCTTCCGTCCCTCCTCCTCTTCTCATCTTCCTCTTCATCCCCTCCTCCTCCTAGCCTTCCTACGTAACCTCGTCGGCACTTCAAGCTCACACGACCACCGCCGCACCACGCCGCCAGCCGTCGGGCACTCGCCCCGCCTCGCATCCCCCGCCGGCCCAGCCGCGCGGGCCCCCCCCGGGCCGGCCCCGTGGGCCTGCCGCGCCCGCACCGAACCCATCGCACGCCGGCGGCAGGCCGCCGGTCCCCGATCACCGCACGCCGCCTGCCGCCGCCGCCGCCAGCCGCCGCCAGCCGCCCGCGCCACGGCCGCGCACGCCCGCCGCCCCGCCCCGCCCGCCCGCCCCGGCCCGCCGCCACCGCCACGCACCGCCCTCCACCCCCCACCGACCCACACCGCCACCGGCCACGCCGCCGCCACCGCCCACCCCGCCACCGCCACGCCACCGCCACCGCCAGGCCCCGCCCCGCCGCCGCGCGCACCGCACCGACCGCCACCACGCGCCCACGCACCGCCACCCGCCACCGCCTACCCACGGCCACCCTACCGCCCACTTCCACCGCACCGCCACCTGCACGCCACGCACCTCCACCGCCACCGCCGCCACCGGCCGCCGGCCCCCGCACGCCCGCACCGACCCACCGCCAGCACCGCCACGCCCCAACGCCGCCATAGCCGCCACAATGCACTCCGCACAGCCACCCGCCACCTAACCCGCCTCGCGCTACAGCCGACGCCTTTGCTCCTGTCGCTCGTCACGCGCACGAATGTCATATGCCTTCACCGTATCTCTCTGTCGCCTTCGCAGAGCTGCAGCTGCCGCACTTCCGTCATTGCCGCCACGCTCTGGCTGCGTGCTGCAGCCCCGACCAGCCACCCTGCGGCGCAGACGGCATGCAAAAAAAGCCCCGGCGCCGCCAGCGCCACAGCAGCCGTACAGCATCCACCAAATACCGGCACCACCACACCTCATCCACCACCAGCTACGGCAATGCACCACCACCATGCTCTACCACACACCACGCACCACGCACCTCATTCACACCATCTCTACTAGCACACACCACCACCTCATCCCAACCATCTCTACCACCACCGACACTCATCCATGCCACGCATTCTCTAACCACCACCACCCTCCAGCTCCGGTCATCCTCCACCATCTCTACGCCTGCCACCACCACCACCATTCTCATCCTACCACCGATCTCTCACACCACCACCATCATCTCCACCATTACTCCACCACCACCCACCATTACTCCACCATCTGACTACCTCCACAACCGACCACTCAATCCAACCACGATCTTACACCACGCTCATCACCCACTCATCCACCATCAGACTACACTAAGACCATCTTACACCATATCAACTCACGACCATCAACAACTATTAACATCTCTACCGCCGGCAGTGCTTCCTCCCATACAGCCCAGTCCATTAAATGAATTTATTATTAATCACTGTGCGCATGGATCGCTATTGTGCTGCTGTAAAGTATACCACCACCTTTGCTATTACAATTCCACTGTATATGCTAGCCATCAATTACCCCTAACCCCGCTCCATTACTAAGTCGAGGATGGACCATCGCCATTCTCATTATCATATTATCACTTACACAATCGTTAATCACCATTACCCACATGTGGCATCTCTCTCCAAACCTGGCTTCTCGAAACATCATCGTCACTCAGTCGGTGACTTATTGTCAACACAGCCCATCACCAACGCACTTCACCACCTGCATCCAAACGAGCCATAGCAGCTGATGCTTAACCATAAACAAAGTCGCTTGACATATCACATTCCATAATCATCACCATATCTTCGTCGCTCACTAACATTCGACGCATCTCATCGGCTCCATTGAGCACGTCGTTAGTAGCTATTGTTCCCACACCATCAACCACACCGACACTTTACCACCACTACTCGTCAGCGCCCGCTAGACGACGCGAAAGCGCCCCACTCCATCTGCCGGACGATTCCAGTTTTATTTTTGCTTCGCGAAAGAAAGCTCCGGCTTTCGTGATTCCTTGACAAATGTTGGCTGGGCGAGAGTGGCGCGCCCGTCCTGGGCCGTGGCGGCGGCCGGCTAACGATGAAAGATTTATCTTTAATTTCCGAAGAGCGCTCCTCGGCGTATTTAATCGCCCACGAGAGAGAAAACCAACCTGCGTATGTAACTGCAGCATGTGTATCCTACGGGCACACACGCCGCGCGCCAAGTTGCCAGGTCGAGGAGCTGAGCATTTGTCCGGAGCTGGAGAAAAAGAGTTGGATACGCATCGCTTCAGGCGGTCGAGGTTTCGTGTTGCATTCGGTCAGGGACAGGGAATGTGCCGTAACGATTTTTGCAATGCCGTGAACGATGATGTTTTTGTGGGTTGGTATATGTTTTGGCATTTTCGTAGCTTTGGTTGCAATTTTTTTTCCTGATACGAAGTGATTTAGTTTCCGAAAATGAGAATTTTGTTGATATGCATTAAGGGATTTTAAATTTCCGAAATTGCATAACTACACCATTCATGTGATTGCATGTCGGCGATATCCGGTAAACTTTCTTTTTAACCAGTAATACTTATTATGTAATTAATTGTATGAAATATTTAACTCCTAAATTACTTTATATTTAACGTTAATCACAGCTAATTAATTTAGGGCTACTCGCAGCTATGAGTAAGAGTTGTGTGTGGTAACAGATATGTCAGGGAAAATGTTAAAAGTGTATGTTTCAATGCGTTCAGTATACTAGTCAAGATTCATTTCTTAATGATAATTAATAAATTCTTGAATCATTTAATTAGTTTGAAAAGCTAGGAATCCATTTTTTTAAAGAAATGTACTCGTCAAGAGATTAATTTCGTCGTTATTAGAGCTTGCTCCCGTAACGTTTCTGGACCATCACTGCAGTTGGCAGTACAGGTACCATTTAAGCTAAAATTAGTTACTAACCAAATAGCAGGCATGGGTAGACTTTTTATAATAATATCTAAGGGATATATTTTAGAATTAGGCGTGAATGAAAGTGGCTGGAATGCAGAAGCAGCTTTAATTTCGTGAACGTTACCGCTATTTTCTAAATTATAAATTTGCTGATTGTGTCTTTTGGTTGGCTGAGCGATACAACCAGCTCTGTGCATCGTCGCCTCTTCCTCAAAGCTCTGTCCCCGCTCCAGGTTTCCTGTTTCTTTTCGCGACGTTTAGACCGTTCGTGCGTCCGGCTCCGGAGCGACGGCGCGTTTACAACAGAATTTCGGACTCGGTGAAAAGACTTTTCGCGGAGGGAAAAAAAGCACCTGCAACCATGACGACTCTTCTCACTCTTCGCAATTTGGCCGCCCCCGGGCGATCGAACGTCTCTTGTCCTGCCGTCCTCGCGGCCGGAAAACGCGGTCGGCGTCCCGCCGCAGGGGTGCAGACGGGAGAGTACATGGGGGAGGGGGACACGAGGCAACGCCAGAGAACTTCTCTATCTGCCCCGCGAAGTCAAAACACTTCTTAGATGCTTCTGCAAAAGATCCAAATTTAAACGACTACTTAAGAGTAGATAAAATTAATTCTGTTTCTTTTTCGGGCAATTACGTATTTCTTGATACGGACGACGACATTTCGAATTAAACTATGTCAACTGACCTAGGGGTAAAACGCTCTCGCAGAACTATGCAACTCCTTCGCAGTCGTAGAATTCAAACGGCAAGAGGACGACGAGGGAAAATAATTATTCTTGTGCCAGTCCTGGGTATTACAACTGAACACTGAAAACAAATTTCTATTGCCGTCATTCCATAAAAAAATAGTGTTTCAAAAATAAAAATACTGAATTTCTAATTTAAGATAATTTTCCTCATGAAATTAATCTTTTCTTCCATGTGAGAGTGTTATCCCACAAATTTTTCACAGGACAAAAAGCTTCCAGAGTTAGTTTTAATCAATTTATGTAAAGTCTTTAAAATTAAAGACACTTGGTTTTCTTGAACCTTGTTCTATACCTTTCCAGTTAATTTTAATCACATATCATGAATTACGATACAAAGATTTTCATTCACAGGCCGACATTCTCTAGTCTTCACCTTCCATAAGAATTATCATATTTTCTTATGATTTTACGTTATTGAAACAAGTACGAGTATTGCGCAAGGATTCACAATTTGTAAAAAAACTTGAAAAACCGACGTCACTCCTCAATTTTTCACACCGCCTACTCATCGTCTCGCCACCCCGCCGCTTTGCGGATTCGCCGTCTCAGCCTATCCGTCGGTTCGGTCCATCACTGCTTTCATCTCTGGTACCGTGGATCTGACGCCTCTCCGATCCCTGTCTTTCAGTGACCTACACCTCTTCGATCCAAGCCTCTCCTATCCCCTCCTCTCCTATCCCCTCCTCTCGGATCGCCGCCTCTCGGATCACCGCCTCTCGGATCACCGCCTATCCCCTCCTTTCGGATCCCCTCCTCTCGGAACCCCGCTTTGGAATCGCTTCCTCTAGGATCATCGCGTTTGGAATCACCTCCTCTCGAATCACCGCCTCTCGGATCCCCTCCTCTCAGATCCCCTCCTTTCGGATCCCCTCCTCTCGGATTCCCTCCTCTCGGTTTCCCTCCTCTCGGATTCCCTTCTCTCGGATCCCCTCCTCTCGGATCCCCTCCTCTCGGATCCCAGCCTTTCGGATAACCACCTTTGGAATCCCCTTCTCTCGGATCACAGCCTCTCGGATCCTCGCTTCTCTGATCCTCACCGCCCCTGTCCTTTTCGATCCCCTAGCTTTCGAGTTTCCGCCTTTGCAATCCCCACCTCTCTGTTCCTCGTATCTTCACTCCTCCCTCTCTCCGACTCATTCCTCCCCGACTCTCGATTCTACGAATCTCGCCACTCCGACCCCTCTCCCTTCTCCGACACATGCCTCTCCAACCTCATCCTTTCTCCCACAATTCACCCACTTCCAACAATGCACCCTCTCGCTGGCGTCTCCTTATTCTCTCTAAATCACCATTTCATTTGCCTCCTCCTGCCCCCATTCTACTTACCGCCACTCTTCTTTCACCCACTCATTACCTATTTCCTTCCCTCGTCGCTCTGCATCTTCAAATTCTTGCCACATTGCCCCAAGATCCAGGCGGCCCGTCACCTGCTCGTACAGCCCCCAAGCCTCGTCGTCAATTATGTTTTCCTTCTGCATCGGCTCCCACCCTGTCACCTGACCACCACCATATAGGAGAGTCTTTCATCTATGCCACCCACTCTTTCCCTTCGCTTCTCCATCCCTCTAATCTTCTGCCGCACCCTCCTGCTCTCCCCCCTTCTCTTCCATCACCGCACCATTCGCGGGCACCTGACCCCGTCTGCGCCCCCCGCCTCTTCTTCCCGCTTGGCCCTCAACACAATCGGCGGCGGCGCCTCCACTCAGAGGACAGAGAACGCGGCTTATCTGCTCCTTGGAGCCGGGGGTCAGGGAAGGGGGCGCATGGCACTGATAGAGCACGGGGAGGCGTCTGTTCGCCCCTCGCCCCGCACCTCTCCACCCGACGCCCCCTCGCCGCCGCCGCCGCCGCTTCCAAGTTATGCAAAGTCGCGCCCGCCCAGCAATTGAAAGGAGATTACGGGGCACTGTCACTTTTTAATGAAGTTCTCTCAATGGCCGAGACCCCACGCGGCTGCTTTGCACGTTGTTAGATGCTCTTGCGATTTCGACGTGCTCAGAGGTACGGCGTTCTTGGTCATGGGTTGTTAGTAGCTTTATGGAAGTGTTGGTCCTCTGCAGCCTGTTCTACCGGCTTTACTGTGTAGGACATTTGAATCTAAATTGAATGAGTAATATTTTCAGAACGCTCTACCAAAATGGAAAATTGAAGTGTAAATAGTCTTCTTGTACTTGAAGGGAAAAACTTTTTCGAAAATTTTCATTTACACACTTCCAATCCTTCTTTTAAACTATATTTTGATTTCTGTTCATCTGGCTGCACAATTTTCGTTCCTCGATTTCGGAACGAAAGATTGATATACTACTGAGAGATTGATACATTTCAAGCCAATTATTGCCTTCAAGAACCTCCGATTTCCAATTTATGATTGGCGGGACAGAAGTCCTAGAAACAATACAGTTGTGCACGAATGCTCTGGAGGTCGAGTAGATCTCTCTTTAAGATTGTTTGCTCGCCCGGGGCCAAGTGCGCAAGCACTGCATTTGCGAGGAAGGAACGTCACAGCGCTCTGGCAGCCGTCGCGTCGCTTTTCGTGCAGCCGCCTCCGTCCCCTCCTCCTCCTTCTCATCTTCCTCTTCATCCTCCTCCTCCTGCCTTCCGTCGTCGAACCTCGTCGGCACTGTCACAGCCACCGCCCAACCGCCGGCCACCCCGCCCGCCGCCGCCCCGCCGCCAGCCGCGCCCCGCCGCGCACCGCCGCCACCGCCGCCCCGCCGCCGCCGCGCCGCCGCCGCCGGCCACCGGTCACCGCCCCGGCCACCACCGCCACCGCCACGCCACCGCCACCGCCACCGCCACCGCCGCCGCCGCCGCCACAGCCGCCACGCCGTCACCGCCACCGCTACGCATCGCCAATACCCCGCACTCCACCGCCACTGCCCGCCACAAGGATTGCCACCATCCCCGCCACCACCACCGCCGCCACTAACGCCGCCATGCGTCGCCACAGCTGCCCACGTCCGCTCTGCCTCCATTGTCGCCTCCGTCACCGCCCCGAATGTCATTGCCTTCACCGTAGTCTCCTGCCGCTTCGCAAGCTGCAGCTGCCGCATTCCCGTCATTGGCCACGCTCTGCGCGTCGCCAGCCCGACAGCCACCCTGCCGCAGGACGGCATGCAAAAAGCCCCGGCGCGCCACGCCCACAGCAGCGGTACGCAGCACCAACCAAATTCACCACCCACCACCACCTCACTCATCCACCACCAATGTCTATCCACCACCAACAACCCTCATCCATACCACCCATTCTCTAACCACCACCACCACCACCTCAACCACCACCTCATCCTCCACCATCTCTACCACGCCACCACCACCACCAATCCTCATCCTACCACCATCTCTACCACCACCACCACCACTCAATCCTCCACGCATCTCTACACACCACTCCCCACTCATCCTCCACCATCTCTACCTCCACCACCACCACCATCTCATCCACCACGATCTCTACCACCACCATCTCATCCACCACCACCACCACCACCATATCCACCATCATGACTACCTACATGACTACAATCTTCACTACCACCATCATCACGCACCTCACTACCAACAACAACATACTAACATCTCTACCGCCGGCAGTGCTTCCTCCCTACAGCCCGTCCATTAATGAATTTATTCATTATCACTGTGCCATGGTCGCTTGTGCTGCTGTAAGTACTACCACCACCTTTGCTGTTACAATTCACTGTATATCGCAGCCATCATTACCCTAACCCCGTCCATTACTAAGTCGAGGATGACCATCGCCATTCTCATTATCATTATTATCACTTACACAATCGTTATCACCATTACCACATGTGCATCTCTCTCCAAACCTGGCTTCCTCGAAACATCAACGGTCACTTAGTCGGTGATTATTGTCAACACAGCCCATCACCACACCACCACCTGCACCAACACCCCGTTCATTCCTAGAAACAAAGATGACCATTATCATCATCAACATAATTATCACCACTTATTCATTGATTGTCACTATTACCACTTGCGAATCTCTCTCCAACTCGCGCTCCATTGACGCATGTACGGTCACTTAGTAGCTATTGTCCGCACTACCATCACCACACCACCACCTTTACCACCACTATCGTCAGCGCCCGCGACGCGAAGCGCCCCACTCCATCTGCCGGACGATTCCAGTTTATTTTTGCTTCCGCGAAAGAAAGCTCCGGCTTTCGTGATTCCTTGACAAATGTTGGCTGGCGGAGTGGCGCGCCCCGTCCTGGGCCGTGGGCGGCGGCGGCAACGATGAAAGATTTATCTTAATTTCCGAAGAGCGCTCCTCGGGTTATTTTAATCGCCCCGAAGAGAACCGGTGATGTAACTGCAGCATGTGTATCCTACGGCCCACGCCTCGCGCCAAGTGCCAGGTCGAGGACTGAGCATTTGTCTCGGAGCTGGAGAAAAAGAGTTGGATACGCATCGCTTCAGCGGTCGAGGTTTCGTGTTGCATTCGGTCAGGGACAGGGTGTGCGTGAACGATTTTGCAATGCGTGAACGATTGATTTTTTGTGGGGTGGTATTGTTTTGGACATTTTCGTAGCTTTGGTTGCAATTTTTTTTCTGATACGAAGTGATTTATTTTCGAAATGAGGAATTTTGTTGATATGCATTAAGGGATTTTAAATTTCGAAAATTGCATAACTACAGCCTTCATGTGATTGCATGTCGGATATCGGTAAACTTTTTTACACAGAATACTTATTATGTAATTATTGTATGAAATCATTTACTCCTAATTTACTTTTATATTTACGTAATACACACTAAGTTAATTTAGGGCTACTCGGCTATGAGTAAGGAGTTGTGTGTGGTACAGATATGTCAGGGAAAATGTTAAAATGTGTATTTTTCAATGCGTCAGTAACTAGTCAAGATCATTTCTTAATGATAATTACAATAATTTCTTGAATCATTAAAATAGTTTGAAAAGCTAGGATCATTTTTTAAAAATGTACTCGTCAAGAGTATTAATTTCGTCGTATATTAGAGCTTGCTCCCGTAACGTTTCTGACCATCACTGCAGTTGGCAGTACAGGTACCATTTTAAACTAAAATTAGTTACGTAACCAATACAGGCATGGTAGACTTTTTATAATAATATCTAAGGGATATATTTTAGAATAGGCGTGATGAAAGTGGCTGGAATGCAGAAGCAGCTAATTTCGTGAAACGTTACCGCTATTTTCTAAATTATAATTTGCTGATTGTGTCTTTTGGTTCTTGCGATACAACAGCTCGTGTGCATCGTCGCCTCTTCCATCAAAGCTCTGTCCCCGCTCCAGGTTTCCTGTTTCTTTTCGCGACGTTTAGACCGTCGCGTCGGCTCGAGCGACGGCGCGTTACAACAGAAGTTCGGACGTCGGGAGAAAGACTTTTCGCGAGGAAAAAGGCACCGACCTGACGACTTCTCAACTCTTCGCAATTTGGCCGCCCCCGGGGATCGAACCGTCTCTTGTCCTCCGTCCTCGCGGCCGGAAACGCGTCGGCGTCCCGCAGGGGTGGAGGACGGGGGGTGGGGGGAGAGGCGAAGGAACGCCACTGAGAACTTCTGCTTCTGCCCCGCGAAGTCAAACACTTTTAGATGCTTCTGCAAAATGATCGCAAATTAAACACTACTTAAGAGTGTTAAATAATTCTTTTCTTTTTCGGAGCAATTACGTTTCTTTACGGGACGAGGACATTTGAATTAACTATGTCAACTGACCTAGGGGGTAAACGCTCTCGCAAACTTGCAACTCCTTCCGAGTCGTAGAATTCAAACGGAAGAGGACGACGAGGGGAAAATAATATTCTTGTGCAGTCCTGGGTTTCACAACTGGAACACTGAAACAAATTTCTATTGCCGTCATTCCATAAAAAAATATGTTTCAAAAATAAAAATACTGGATTCTAATTTAGAATAATTTCTCCATGAAAATTAATCTTTTCTTCCATTGTGAAGTGTTATCACAAATTTTTCACGACAAACTTCCAGAGTTATGTTTAATCATTTTGTAAAGTCTTAAAATTAAAGACACTTGGTTTTCTTGACCTTGTTCTACCTTTCCAGTAATTTGTAATCACATATCATGAATTCGAAACAAAATTTCATCACAAGCCGACATTCATTCTAGTCTTCACCTTCCTAAATTATCATTCAAAGAATTCAATGATTTTACGTTATTTGAAAACAAGTACAAGTATTGCGCAAGATTAATAACATATTGTAAAAAAACTTGAAAACACCACAAAGGGAACTCAATGAACTTACCTTGATTATTGATTACTTGTATAATTACATTTCCACCTTTGTTTCCATGGATTATGTGCACCTTGTGTTTATCATCTTCTTCTTCCATCATATTCTGCTTGCGCCTTTTCCCACCTCTTCTTGATTCCTCACCTCGCTTCTTGGTCTTTTGATAGTTGCACAAATTCTTTAAAATATATTTAATTTATTAGTGATGCGTGGGTTTTTATGGTTCATTGAAATTGTTCCGAACTACCATGATTTAGTAAAAAGGTTGCTAATCATTGCTTGAATACTTCCAAGAAAGGAAGCAATACATTAAAGAAAGCTTTTATTTATTATTCTGAAAAGAGCAACTTGCAAGTGACTGAAATTCTTGAAAGAAACATTTGCATTTTACGGAAAGAAATACTACAAAACCTTATTCGCTATTCATTAAAGAAGTAGGTTTAATTTCTTTTTCTTGAGATGTTTTTACTGAAACTCTCTCCATTCAGTTTCTTGAGATCTGAGTCTTCCTGTGTTCTTTTAGTGACCTTTAGTTTCATTGTTCTCCGTGCATCTATGAATATGAATGAACTTCCAGGCACAAGGATAGCAAAACGGTATTCTACGAAACTTAATAATAATTGTGGCACACGTGTTTTAAATAGTTCTGTAAGTAAGGGTTTTTCTTGGTATTTGTAAAACTTAATGCGTTTGTCATGTAATTCACATTATAATATTTGAAATTGTATACTTTAAACCAGCTAATAAAAGGATTTCATGAAAGCCAGCTAACATTTAAAAAAAATCTCGTTCGGTATAAATAAGAAAAGTGGGTGTCAGAAGCTAAATAGACAAAAAATGCGTGGAAAACTTATAGAACTCCAGAAGTCCAATTGAAAACTTGAAAATAAAAAGGATGTAAGTACCATTTTCATACTTGCGAAAAAAATGAGAGTTTATATATACGTTTAACCTATTGACACATACAACTCTTGGCATTTATAATCACTCCGTAAAACTATCAAGAAATCCGTCTGAATTTTGGTTCTTGTTTGTGTTATAGGGCTTGATCCATTCATTATTATTCTGGTAAAAATGTAAATTTAACAGAAATGGCACTAACATCCTTTATTTCAAGTCTTCAATTAAAATATTCGTATTATTAAAAGTCATGAAATCGTAACAGTAATAAAATATGTTTTGCCATATTTCGGAACTCTACGCATTGGAGACGACGATGAAGTGTGGAGCTGGCGGCGGCCGTGCATTCTTTGCTACGCTCCGGAGCTGCTCCGCGCAGCCGAGTCTTGCTTCGCTGTCCGCGAGGCCGCGGTGAGCCGGAACGGCGTGGAGCTGAGCGGGCAGGGCGGCTAGGTGCGGTGTGGCTGACCGTGCAAGGTCACTGGCGGGCGGGAGGACGCCGCCGCCGCCATCCAGCGCACGGCTCAGCGGCCGCGGGCGTTCGCTGCTCACGCGCGGCCACGCGCCCACCGCTCGGCTGGACGAACGCACGCTGGCTGTAGACGTTTTGTTGTGTTCCCCAGACCCCTTGCGGGGTCTTTTCGAACTGGGGGAATCTTTTTTGGATTTGTGCTCAGAACTGCGATTTTTGCAACTGTGAGCCTGGCAGGTATCAGCTGTTGACAGTTTTATCCAATCGGGAGATCAAACGTCACTATAGTGACGTCACGTCGTCACATCGTGTCGTCACATGGTGTCGTTCATGTTCCCGATTGGGTGAAACCGTGACGTTACTATGGTGACAGTCAAGTTCCCGATTGGATGAAACCGTGATGTCACTATGGTGACGTTCAAGTACCCGATTGGATGAAACCAGCAGGTGATACCTGCTAGAGACAGACTTGCATAAATCGCAGTATAGGTTTTCGGGACTCCTCTCCTCCGTACGGCGACGGAGTCGGGAGTGTGAGTAGTGAGTAGACGGGTTATTTTGTTCATGGAACGACGAGTTATTTCATTAGGGTTGATAGATTTTTGGTGATAGGTAATAGATAAATAGGTATTTATTATTCATGCAGGTAGGTTTATGCAACCTGGTGGCAGAACACTACAATTTACTTATTACAATTAGGAGGTTATAATACAATGACTAAGGAATATGGAAGGGCAGGGATGGGGATGGGGATGGGCGAGGGTAGTGGTAGGGTGGGAGTGGAAGGGGGTGAGCAGGAGGGTGGAGAAAGGAGGCGACGAAGATGCTGTTCTCGACGGCGTCTTATCTGGTTATGTCTGTCTGTTGTAGTAAGTCGTCGTTAGCTCCACTATCATTAAATGTCTTTGCCCACGTCTGATCAGACGGTCAATTGATTATTTCGTGATTCTGGGCGCGTCAACTACTAGGTAGTGCATGTTTGATTAAAGGAGGTGTCGGTGATCTCTCTAGCTACTGTCGAAAATCCTGCCACCGTCGGGCCCAAGGAGCTCTCGGTCAGAAGCACTGCAGTGGCATCAGTTGATCCTCCCTCAGCCGGTCAGAAACACGAAGAAGGAAGCTATTTGATAGTAGAGAAAGTAATTAAAGGTGTTGAGACAACGTTAAAACACGCATTTCACACAACCCAAACGAATATTTTCGAGTTTTCATAAAACTAAAACAAACACAATTGTGCCCAGGACTAAAGCTTTGTTTGTGCTCTACGTTGTGCTCGACGTTGTGTGCTCTAGGGCTAAAGCTGCTCTTGCGTAGAATTAGTTCTATGCTTGTAGTTTATTGCGTATTGGTGCATGTGGGTCACGGCATATTAAATGAGACAATACATTCTCGGGAAGAAACAGCCATTCATAAAAGGCAAATTTATGTGAGTGACTTTACGCTGTTGTATATTTCATGAGCTGCAGCAACTCTAATATTTTCAGAAATATCACAGTATTCGTCCTGGGGCCGCTCGCACGAATGGAAGACAGAGGCAGGACTTTGTAAGTGCATCCAGCGAGTGTCGGTGAATAAGTGCAGGGATGTTTGGGTTAAGCCGAGGCAGTTATGAGTTTTGGTTTCCTGTGATGTAATGCATTGTACAAAACTGGTGAGAGTTTAGGAACATTTGGCATTTTTAGGAACTTTAAATTCTTTTCTAATGATTTTCCCGCTTTATTGTAATAAGATATATTCCCTTTCATCCATTAACTAAGAGCATTTTTAGTCTATCAGCAAACGGAGAAAACTCTTCATTAAATAATTAGTAAACAACAAAACGCAGTAGAGATATTTTGACAGTAATTTACTTACTTATATGGGGTATGAGACAATGAGACAATCTTTTAACAATTTAGTACTCAGGGATACCTATCTGTCCTGTCTCCTAGTCGGGAATCGGAAAAAAAGGTTACATCTATAAATATTTAGTTCTCTCAAAATTAATGAATGTCATAAGGTTCTTTTCTTGGTTGGTAGGCAATAGAATAAAGCAGATTAATGTTGATGATTGGAGAGTGTTTTCTGAGAAAGAAACAGTTTCATTATATTTATAAGTTTTAATGCAACTTAAAATAGTGTTTGGAGATGGCTTAAGATACATTTTGGAAGCTGATTAATCAGAAGATACAATCTGTTTTAAGTAGTTAGAATTTTGATTTTGTGGATCTATTTTCCCAAATATGAAATGGGAAAATTGCTTCAAAGAAGAGGAACTTTGAAGTAATAAATGTTCTTTAGTTGTTGGAAATGAATTATTCTATTGTTCGGGGAATTAAGAAAAATAATCACAGGAAATAAGTTTGTGGTTATTGGTTTTAAGTAATCCCACATTTAATTTTGTATATTTCTGAAAAAACTTTTCTCTAAACATGGACAGAAAGTACGAATTCATCACAAATTGTAGAGAACGAAACATCACCTCTACCGAAAATGTGTATTAGTGAATAGACCGTAATAGTTGACTTTTTTATACAAACTAGAGTTGTTGGTTTGAATTAAATTTGTCTATTTTGGATTTAATTTACATGAAATGATAAGCTGAATGTCCAGTCGCCTAACTTATTGGATACCATCGACTTACATCCTATTATTTCAAGCTCTTTGCATCAACCACAAAAAAAAACAACTTTTGTACCACATCACTTCTCTTCTCTCCGCCAGTTCATGAAACGAATTGTTGTGGCTGTCCACGTATCGTCGACTATTCATCAAGGTTTAAACGCACGAAATTCGTTAACGTTTCCACGCTCCCGTAAGCTCACGTGAAAGAAACAAATGAGGCCGGACAGAATCCTTCAGCGCGTAAAGTTTTGCGCGAAATAAAAATCGCGAACCGCCACTTCATCGGATCACCACCTCCACAGCAAGGCTCCGTAAGCATCAGTTGATTCCTAGCAAATGAAGCAGGCCAAGGATCGGTCATTGCTTAGAGCAAGAACTTGGGCCAGACTACACGCGATGTCCCGCTGCAGTGAACTGCGTACCACTCGGCGTTTACTAGATTAGAGCCGATCGCACCCCAGCGCCGGCACTCTATTGCCTTTGGGCTGACTCGACAACCAACTGGACAGCAGCGGGAACGCCGCGTGGGACACCCACGTGATTGATTTCGGGCGCGTCAACTGCTATGGTCATCGGTCCCGTAAATATAGTGCGTGTTTCATCTCGTGAGGTGGCAGTTCGCTCGCTAGATGGATAGATCCGGTACAGAGCTACACATCGACTAGCAGGTTATTCCTCATCCAGGCATCTCCCACTAGCAGGACACCCCCAGACGGGATAAACTCCCGAGTGGACTCGCGACATGTGTCCTTGTGTAGTACATATAATTATCAGCATGTGCAAATAAGGGATTATAATAGATCAAGGAAGAGGCAGAAGAGATCGCGCGCGGACCGTGGCCCGTTTGTACGGGTACTGCTCCCGCATTCGCCTGGTGTTGATCGGAGAAACCACGCGAAAACTACCGATCAGAGCAGCCGGGCGCTAGAATTCTCCTTCAGACAGCGACTGAATTTGATCTAGCGATGTAGCTAGTGTCAAAAATCCTGTCGGGATTCTAACCTTGTCTGTCCACTTGAGCAACACTGGCCTAAAGAGATGTAGGATCTTAAAATCTCGAACCGCGAATTTCGTCGGATCGCCGCTACCTCTCAGCTCACCTCTGCGGAAAGGAAAGGAAGAGCGCGCGGAGAGGAAGACTTATCGTCATCGAAATAAACATTCTCCTGCGGGCGCATCCCGCGCGAATTACCCAATGCATCACCAGGAAATAATTAGTTCGCGGCGAGAGAGGCTTTCGCGGCGGTGGAGGGGATAGGAAGGGGGAAGAGAAGGGGGTGCGAACAAAAAAGAAACGCAATCAAGCGTTCTTGCCGCCGCCGCCGCCGCCTCCGCCGCCGCGATACAAATGGCGGACGGGCTTCTCCGCGGCGCGGATATTAAGCGGCCGCTAGCGGCTGACGCCTACGCAGGTCTGCCCGCCTCGCTCCGCGCCACTCCGTCACTCCACCGGGAACAGTCTGCTGAATGAACCACCGAACATCAAGTGTCCTGAATGGAAGTGTCGGTCGAAACTATAGATTAAATAGTAGATTAATAAAAGCGCGAAGCAGGGTCACGCGCGAGTCGAGTTTGTCTTGAGTCACAAAATTTGGCAAAGAGACGAGTGAGGGAATCATCTCGCACCCGTGTTACGTATACTATTTTTTTACACGCCGTGAGCGAAACGTAATACCTCAGGTAAAGGAATATAAATTGAATATTAAAAAACTAGAAATACCTAACCTGTGCAAAAGTAAATGGATTACAGTCGGTGTTATAACACTTTTGTTTGTAAATAATAAACAAAGTCATCGTCAAGACGAAAGACAATTGCGAATCGTTACAGATGTTTCGCACACGCTTCGCGATGTTTCTCACACTGTGAATAAATTACCTGTTTTGCACACAGAAAACATACACCAGAAATCGAGTTTCGCACACGGAGTGTTAAAAATAATTATTTAGGTCCTAAGATCTCAAATTGGGAATGTTAAATGTTGAACCTTACGGAAAAAAGAAACAAACCTCTTGGATACCAAAGCGCAGGTGTTGTTGAGTAAGCCGCCGTGTATCGAATTGATTAGATTGAACGCTTTAGAGTCAAACACTTCTCTAGCGAATTTAACATAATTTAAATGAGATTAGAATTGAATGGGAGGGAAACAATCAACAGGATGAAACTCTAGGAAATTGGTCTGTTCTGAATCTATTCGATATGGGATAAATTGAACTCTGAGGAATCGAAATGTGAATAACAAGTGGCTGCTTGCGCCTTGTGTCTGCGTATTTCTAACTACCCCTCTCAGTCATCCTGTCATACACGTAGGTTTACCAAATCTGCTACCGAACGATGCATTAAACGGAAGATAACTTGTGGTACATCTTCAATTTTGTGGTTTAACTTGACTTGAGATGAACGGAATTGGAATTTGGTTTTTCGTTACGTACTGTGCGAAATTCAAATGTCGGTAATAGTTAGAATGGTATCTAACAGTCTGGACCACAATTTGCGATCTGTTTAAAATACAAATCCTTAAAGTCGATTTGAATGAATTGAACTGCGCGAAGGCAGTGCCAATGAAACCGATTGCACAAAATTAAGAAGCAAAGGATTTTGTCTCGAGCTTTTAGCGCTTAAAACCAATAGATACTTTCATCTTTTTTGATTTGTATTATCATTTGAATTTCATATTTGGTTTCCGCGACTTTGAAGCACTAAGCTTTTCTATAATGCACAAGATGACTTTTCTTATTTCAATGATGGCGTTTTATCACCTGTATCACATTTCTTTATCATTTTTCTTTCTAACCTTAATTGACCTTTGTTGGTAGCATATAAACTGCGACGTTAAGATTCATCCCACAATATATACTTTTTCTTGTAACTGGGAGTTGTAATATTTTGAAATCAATATTTACTGCCATTTCTTGCTGATGAATGCAATAAAAGAAAAGAAAACAGTTCAGATGCAGAAAATACAGTTACGGTAATTAATGTTACACTCGTCTTGTTTAGAAGCCATGCGCGTGAATTATACTATCTGGCACACTTTCGTGAAATATCACAGCGATTTTTTTCCCAGCACATTTTGGGAGTTTCTTTATTTTAAAACCTTGCGCTCCGAAGGATATTGCCAAACTCGACGCTCGAATCAAAAGAAAGGAAATACACGGATTCAATATTCTTGCATTGCGAAGGTGAAATCAAACTCGCGTTCCAAGTCGCGAGCGAATCGAAGGTAAGAAAATTAGTTCGCAGCCGCGCCGCGCGCCGCGCTTTCGTTTCCGCCCGGCAACTGTTCGCCCGAGCGTCTTCCGGTCTGTTCCAGGCGGTGCGTGCGTGGGCGGGAGGGCGCCAATGCGATCGTCATAAGTTTTGTAGTTTTAAATTGAGTTCGCTGTAACTTTGTAAAGCAATCTTCGAGTTCGTATAAGACATCGATATCATCAGCGCCGATAAAGTTGCGTGGACCCGCTCGTCGCCCAAGGCCCCCTGGGACAGGCCGGGTTGTCCCCGGTAAGGCTCTTACGGTGCGAGGGGGGAGTGCCTGGGTGTGGGTGTGGGTGTGGGTTTGGGTGGAGGCATTCGGTCTGGTTTGAGCCCTCGCCGTTCGCAAAAGCTGCTACAACGGTCCGCCCGTGCGCAGAAAAAAATAGGATGGTGAGAGGGGGAGTGAGAGAGTGTTGGACGAGAGGAGAAGTCAGTGGGTGGAGGGTGAGAGGGGTTAGGTGGATGGCTGTTAGAGTGAGAGTAGGAGTGGGAGATGAGTGGATGATGAAGAGATTAGGCCGAAGTGAGAGTAATGGTTAATGGAATGGGTAAAAAGGATTTACACGTGTGTAGAGAATAATAGGGAGAGTTGAAGAATGGAGATAGTGATGGTAGTGGGGTGGATACGAGGTAAAGAAAAGTGAGGTGACTCGCGGTGGGTGTCAGGGTACGCGGTTGGTGGGTGAGAGAATAGTGAAGAGGAAGTGCGAAAGCGATGGGTGAATAGGTGGGTAAAGGGCGATAGTTGAAGGGGTGAGTAAACGTAAAGAATGACAGGGGAGGTGAGTGAGTGGTTGTTTGATGGGTTATGGTGAAGTGTGGAGAGGGGAGTAGGAGGGTGGTGGTAGTGTTGGTGTGCCTGGGGGTGAGAGGGGAATGACTGGTTTGTGAGAGGGGA
This sequence comes from Gryllus bimaculatus, assembly GCA_017312745.1. Lineage (NCBI taxonomy): Eukaryota > Metazoa > Arthropoda > Insecta > Orthoptera > Gryllidae > Gryllus > Gryllus bimaculatus. The sequence goes on along the minus strand of BOPP01000068.1, from coordinate 724,908 downwards.
ATGACCGTGAGTGGGCCTGGGTGAGGGTGAAGGGTAAATGGTGATAGTCGGAATTGTGGCTGAAGGTAAAGAATGAGAAGGGAGGTGAGCGAGCGGATGATAGTTGATGGTGAAGTGTTGAGAGGGGAGTTGGAGGATGGAGATGGCGTTGGTGTGCCTGGGGGGGGTGAGAGGGGAATGATGGTGAGTGGCTCTGGATGAAGGTGAAGGTTGATAGCCAAAATGGTGGCTGAAGGTAAAGAATGAGAGGGGAAGTGAGTGGGCGAGTGATACGATGGTAAAGTATTGTAGGTGGAGATGGCGTTGGTGTGCCTGGGGGGTGAGAGGGGAATGATGGTGAGTGGGTCTGGGTGAGGATGATGGGTGATAGTCTAAATGGCGACTGAAGGTAAAGAGTGAGAAAGGAGGTGCGTAAACGGGTGATAGGAGAAGGTAAATTATTATAAGTAGAGATGGCGTCGGTGTGCCTGGCTGGTGAGAGGGGAATGGTGATGGGTGGAGCTGGAGGGTGTAGGAGGAGGCATTCTGTGTGGTTTGAGCTTCACTCCCGCCCAAGCTGCTCCCACGGCACGACGCGTTGTGCGCCAAAAAAAAGGAAAATAAAATAAAATGCGCGCGCCTGTTCGCGAATCGATAAGTCGGGCGGTCGACCGGCGCCGCGGGCGACGTGTGGGTGGCGGGCAGTGCGGCGAGCCCCAAAAGCGATCATGTGAATCGCGTTCAACAGGGTGGTTCAAAAGAAAGTAACCAGAACCTCAAAGCTGGAATTTTTACATCCATACACAGTCCGTTTTTTTTAGCGAAATGTACATTTTGAATTGGTTTTCAATAAGTAATGTTGAATTTGATTTTTTGAAGGTGACCGATGGAGAATCGATTAATTGGGTCGATCTGTGCTGCGGGCGACTTGGTCCTGGGCGGTGCGGTGGACCTCAAAAGCAATCGTATGCATCGTGTTAAACACGGTGATTCAAAAGAAAGTAATCATTTCCCACAGTTGCAATGATCATGAAATATTGCATATCCATTATTTTCAAAGAATCGTTAAATAACTCGCGTTGTATTCAATTACTGCTATACAGGGAAACTTCTTTTCTAACCAGATATGATGTCGACTATCGTCAAATGTTGCTTATGTAATGAATAGAAACTTTAGTAAAGGCATCGACCTATGTCATTGTTTTGAATGGCAGCTACAGCCTAACTCAATAATCAGATTGGTTGGTTTTCTGATAGGTAGCAAATTTCCTTTACAGACTATGTGATGCTATACGATTTGTTGAACGTTATTTTACTGTAGAAAGTTGATTCTATTTACTCGGAATTCTGATTGACAATTGTATTGTACTATTCCTCTTTTCTTAGATTTTTATAACTTCCAGCGATTTGGACATCAGAAATAATAGCATTTTTAAGTTAAGAGTTTCTTCTTGATACATCTTATATTATTTTTCTTCTATGTTACTATTCGCTATTTTTCCTGCTTTGAATGTTCTTTCGTTATCACTTTGTAAAGTGTTATAAGAACTTATGTTTTAGATGTTTTCTCTAAGAATAAATTGGCGGCTTCCTTTGTTCAGTAAAGTCCTCCGACTTTATGGTAGGAAGTGATGCGAGTTTTACGATCTGATAGAAATCTGTCATAGTCTCATTATAGTTCTTAAATGGCTCATAAATATTTTTTGTCCGCATCGCGGCCATCTTCGGTGATACAATTATGTTGTTAGAGTTGTTGTATTGAGGCCCAAAAATGTTTATGCGCCATTAAAGAGCTACGATACGGCTACGTCCAAACTTTCTCTTCCTTGCTGTTGTTAATTGTGAGGAATATTTAGATTATATTGGACCTCCACTGGGGCAGATCACGAATATTTGCGAGGCGTATTCCCAGCGAGGAACTGGGAGAGGTGGCTCAGAGCATCAACTGATTTCACTTCAGGGCCTCTGGCCGAGAGGTCCTAGGTTCAAGTTCTGACGGTGGAAGGATTTTTGCCACTAGCTTGTCAGCTAGGTCGAATTCAGTCGCTGTCTGGGGACGAATTCTAGTGGCCAGCTGATCTGTTACGTAGCTTTCCGTGGTTTCTCCGATCGAGACCAGGCGAATGTCTGAGAAGTGCTCTAAGAACGGGCTACAGACCGCGCGCGATCATTCCTTCTTCTTCCTTGTCTTATCTTCACTCCTTACACATATTTACACTAACATGTACTCTACCACATGCCGGGAGACTTGTCGGGAGCTTAGAGCTTGTCCCGACTGGGGCGGTGCCCAGCTGATAGGAAACACCCGATTGGGGAAAATCCTCGTATGCCGACGTAGGTAGGCGCCGGATCACGCCATCTAGGGGGGAAAGATCACCACCAGCACCAAAATCACCATTAGCGGTGAAAGATCACCGCCCCGAGGGGGAAACATAGACAACACTTACGGCACTAATGACCGTGGCAGTTGACGAGCCCGGAATCACTATTAAGTAACCAACCAAGTCAGACCACATAAAGTAAGGCAAATGCAATTCAATTCAAAAAAGTCAGTGGAGAATCGCGGCTCGGTGGGCGGGGCGCGGTGTGCGCGTATCACAGGCGAATTGCCAGAAGGAACCGCAGCGGGCTCCGCTGCTCCGTCCACAAAAGGCGCGGCGCGGAGCGGCGGTGGCGGCGTGCGCATCGCTGCTGGCTGTTTGCACGACAAACACGCCCCCAGCGCCGACCGCCTGCGCCCCGCCCCTTCCCGCCACGCCGGCCTCTGCTCGCCTCGTTCCGCTGCTTCCCGCCTTTCCATGCCTCGCCCTGCGCCGACCCGGCCCGACCCGGCCCGGCCCGCTTGTCTCCACGGGACGTTCCTTCGTACTTTGCGCGTTCTCACATCCTGTTCAGTGTCTTCTAGCTAGCCTCGACCCCTCTCCACGTCGCGCAACGCCATATCTCGCCCGACCTCGCTCAATGCCGCCCAACATCGCCTCACCTTATGAAACCTCGCCAGACCTGGCCCCATCTCGCCCCCGCCTCGTCGTGCTAGCCTCGTCTCACTTTTCCCCGCCTATCCTCTCTTCGGCCTCCTCTCCGCTTCACGCCTCCACCTCGTTTCTTCTTTCTTTCGTCTCTGCTACGCCTAGCTCATTTTCTCTTTCCTGATCCGCTCCACCGTGCTCCAAGTCGCCCTGCCCATCCTACCAACATCGCTCTGCCTTGTCCCACCACGCCCCTCCTAGCATTCCTCCTTGTACCGTCCGGGTCCACTCTGCCCAACACCGGTTCTCAACCTCTCCCTCCAAGCAGATTCTCGCTCTTCCCGCACACACACCGCCCCTCTTCGTTCTGTTCCGCTGTGCACTTTTCCCCTACCTATCACAGCCTTGACTCATGACTTTCTTTTCGAAGTTTTGGACATTGTCCTCCGTTGATTCTTCGAATAACCTAATGGACTGATTCGAATGTACTAATTCGGGGACTCCATCTTTCCGATTCATCTATCTCTGTTTTGAAATATTTCTACGACACCGTCTGTCCTTTCCTGTGTTCCTCTTTTCCCGGCCATTATTCTCTACCCATCGTCCCTCTCCGTACCTTCGTCTCGATCCACCCCCGATCCGTCCCCGTTGCACAAGAAAGAATCTGGATTCCCCCTCCCGCCCATGCTTGTCCCACCACACAACAGAGTTGACTGACGATCTGACTTATACTCTCACCTTTTCTCTAAACAATCGTTCAACTTCGCCAATTCGGACTTTCATTTCACTAGATCGTCCAGTTGTAATTAACCGACTCCACTGTTATTTTAATTAAATCTAACGTCAGTCCTGTTTTTTCTGAATCTTTTTTTATCGGAATGTTTCGAAATTTTCTTTCAAATTGGCATTACAGGTTACGGCCTATTTAGTATACAGTCTACGATTTCTATTGTAAGATTAATCGAATGATTTTTCCTGTCGCTTCTATCGTTGTTCTGTTCCTACATCTACCCTAGTTTTCTTGACTTCGTTTTCTAAAGGCAAAGTTTGCCGCATTATTCTTGCCGTCACGATTTTTACGTTGCTGACAACCGCGTTTGTGACTTACCTGCCAAGTCACTTCTGGCTACTCTCTCAGCCACGTTCCGCGACCTACTCTTTCCTTCTGTAAGGCGATTGAGAGAAAACGTTGACTATGAATGACGCCGACAAGAAATCTCTCGCTCTGTAAACATGTGTACAACTACTTCATCTTCCTGGTTGCCTGGAAGATATCATATGACAATGTCGCCAAGGTTGACTTTCTGTTGTTCAAGCATGGTATTCTTTACAAAAATTGAAATTAACGTGGTAGTATTTTTACGAGGCAAGTGAGGTCAATGTGTAAAATTTAGGTGATCTGGATGTCGCCGGTAGGGCTTTGTGGGATCGTCATAAAAACTAGAGGGACGTTAAAAAATGAATGGAAAAAGTGAGGAATTGCAATTGCTTAATGAGTCTTTAAAATACGCCAGCGGTAATTTGCCATGAAAGAAACACCAGCATTTGAGTGCGAATCAAAGAAAACGGTATAAAGGTCTCCCTCCTTATAGACGATATTTCACTACTCACTTGAGGAAATCGTTATCCACCTCATAACCAAGTAGTAACTTCGTAAAAATACGTTGACTTCCCTACCGTCAAGTAGGAACTATTTGAAGTAATAGATAAGTTCCAAGAGTTTTCGTTCACAATAGAAAACTGTTGTATTTATTTTTTATGTTTTTCTATGTAACATTATTTGTTTAGGTCTTGAGATAAAGTTTTTCCTGTCCATAACTTATGCATCTAAAAGTACAAATTTATTTAAGTAACGTTTCTTGACCTCTCGATAAAAAAAGGAACATCAAAGAATAGTTGACAGGAATAGTTGCCAGAAGTATCGAAAGGACCTAACCGGAGTTTCGTATTAAAACTCGGGGAGGGGAGGTGTTTCGGAAGTTCTTGGTAGTTCGAAAGAATTCCAGAGAATAACACAACTTCTAGAACGAAGGCTCACAAGTCTTTCTCGGTGACCTTGTGGCATCAGACGTGCAGTGTGTTAAATTTTGTTGATAACTATATAATTAATGCAATTTTACATGTTCTCTGAATGTATGGAGAGTAATGGAAATGGATAATATAATTTAAAAGCGAAAGCGTTTTGTATTTTTCCCGTTAAACTTCCAATTATGTTATAAAATGGTAAACTATTATTAATTTCCTCCGTGAACGCACTCTTAGAATTGTATCGGAGGAAAGAAAAGAAAAGTACATGTACAAAAGTAGATTCCGGAAATAAACTTGTTTTCTGGATTGAAACTGAATTTTTATCATTAAATTGTTGGTTAGACATCCATCCATTCATTCATCCAGGCAAGATCACTTCTAGGAAGAAAATTGTCGTTTTTTAACATCCGTCTGTCAGCATTTTGTTAAGAACTTTCTCTGCTATGACGCATTTAAGGTATCGCACGATGCGATGTTAAAAAAGGACAATTCAAGGTCAAACCTCTCATCTCCAGAAACTCTTTTGCATGCAAGTCACCCTACGTTCGAAGTTCAACGTCGCCTGTTAAGTAAGACCTGGGTGCAGCTGCAGAGCCTTTAAGTGTTTTGCATTATGTAGACAGTGATTCTGACTCTCCCAGAGACTACAGTGAGACGAAATGGAACTAAAAATGCGCATAGCATACGTAAGATTGTTCCTTAATGAATAATAATACATTGCTAAAGAATCGTTTTTGCCGTAGGTTGATTAATCCACCTTTGTGAGCTCTGCTTGGTGAGGAACCTGGTTAACCTATGAAATGTAACTTATCATATCATTTTATTTTTGTGTTATATTTTAGAAAAGCAATTGAAAAGTAATTGCAAATATTACACACAATTAGGAACTTTATCGTTCTTTTTACAATAAATTTATATTATGAACTTTTTAAATGTTGATGTACTTAAATTGTGGATTTTTGTGTGAAATGTCTCAATCGTGTATAGTAGCAATAATTTCAATTTACATATTAACAAAGGCATTGCAATTTGAGAATAAATTCTATTAAAATATTACTTAATGTATAATTGCTTCTACGAATCGTAAGTCGTCATTATAGACAATGAAATCTATTTCCTTTGCACCTTTTGACGTTCGCAGGTTGCATTGATTTTAACAAACCTCGCTGTCCAGGAAACTACACTGCTTTATAGTATTACAGAACTTGTAAGAATTCTATCTAAAATTTGAAATGTCCACCGTTTCATTCTAACTCTGTGAACTATATTACAATTTTATTTCGCATATGGCAGGATTCTTTTACACCAGGTACTTGTAGATGTGGGAATCTTGACTCGTTTCAGGCTGAAGGCCGTGACTATCATTGACAGTGACCTTTGAAGTGCGCGTGAACATTCCTTCTCAATTCAGGCTCATTCATAGGGGCGAATGATTGACTATTCCCCCCTTCTCAAATAGCCTATCACCTTCTCACACGCTTCAATGAACTAGATAATAAAATTATTTTTAATTTTAATTTTCCATGTGTTCATTTCAAGGATCAGAACTCTTCTTTTCATTTCTATGCGGCCATTAGACTTTTAAACCTTCTCGCAGCGTGTACAGATTGTTGAATGTGATAAAAACACACAAGGTAATGATTCTACGAGAAATTAGTCACGATTAACTCAGATCACAATTAGCCTATGTCACTTTTCCAAGCTTTTCTTGGTTTATGGGAATCCTGACAATGAGGCAACCAAATTTTTAGTATTGAAAATAATTTCAAAGTGATTAAATAGTTTAAAAGTGGTTCACAGGAATGAGGAAGGTTTTCATGTAATATAAAATGTTATATAGTGTGTGTGTGTGTGTGTGTGTGTGTGATTGTGTGTTTCATTGTACATTTTTAATAACGTGTGCTTTTTGACCATCCCGGCCGAGTGCCGAAGCAGTGCGACTCGTCGTGCTGCCGCGCGTGCAGCACCTGCAATTGGTTGAGGGCTTTTCACCGCGGGCGTCGTGTAATCGTCGCAGCGGCAGGCGGTAGTGCGCCTGCGCAAACGACCAGATTACGTTCCGCGTCATTACAAGCGCACAAATTGCGCCGCAAAACCGCCGTCGCGGGGCGCGCATCGCGG
>BOPP01000068.1:684349-696359 GCA_017312745.1 Gryllus bimaculatus | reverse complement strand
CCGCCGCCGCCGCCGCCGCGTGTATTTTCGGGAGTGCGTCGCTGCTGCTGCTGCGTTGGGTCTTTGGATGCCGCCTCCGCGAATTCGGGGTATCCGCTTTCTCTGTGTTGTGTTCCGACCGCCCCCCAGATTGGCGAGGGCGTCTGTCTGTTCTCAACGGCCGTGGCTTCGTCTCAGAATCGCTTCGGCAAAAGATTACTGCATTCAAAGGGCTTAACAATATGCGGGTCACGGTGAATGTGGTTATATAAACTGAATTACTGGAATGGGTTTATCAGAAGTGGGCGAATTATTTCTCAATCATATTTACATTCTTGGCGAGCAATCTTTGGACAGTTACATGCATCTGACCATGGCGTGTTAAAGGTATCCATAGTAAAATATTGAAAACAACGAAATTCATTATTTTTTTCATTTTTTACGAATCAGAATAATTGGGCATGATACTAGGCAGGCATTTCTACTTAAAGAAGACATTTTGGTTGTACTTGTAGTATGCGCTGTGTTTGAATTAGTAAGAAATTCTATAAAATAAATAACTTGAGTCAATATTTTTCTAAACATATTCATGTTGAAGCAAAAAAGCTTCTGAACTTATGGGATGGGGTTAGTGGCCTTTGCTTATAAGAGAAGACAGTTATTAATGTTTATGTTGCCACTTAATAGATTTGGATTAGTTATTTTCTTAGAAATCATGATTTTTATTAATATATGGAACATCTTTTTTGGAAGCGTTCAAGAAAATTAGCTTTAGTCATGGAATTGAGTTTCAACGAGCAATTTATACAAAATTCATTTTATTTCCCATACTTAAAAGTCCCTTGCTTACTTAATGGTCCATTAAAAATGCGTTTGCTTTTAGGGGAGAGATAGGTCCCAGAGTTGCAACAAGCACAAACGAGTGACATAGTTCAAGGAAAAATAAACGTTCTCACTACATGTTTATTATAATTTATTAACATCAATCTATAAATTGATAATGGATAATTTAGGAATATACAGACAGTGAAGGAGAATAATACAGAGAGTGTAGGACGAGAATACAGAGAGTGTAGGACGAGAATACAGAGAGTGTAGGACGAGAATACAGAGTGTGTGGGACGAGAATACAGAGAGTGTGGGACGAGAATACAGAGAGTGTAGGGCGAGAATACAGAGAGTGTAGGGCGAGAATACAGAGAGTGTAGGGCGAGAATACATAGACCAAAGTACAAGGTGTACCCTTCGACCCCGTCGGTTTCGTGTCTGCTCGGAAATCCCTGCGCGTGGCCCCATCTTTGGCGTGGCGACACTTGTCATTCCACGGACGGAATCAGCCAAGTGTCTGGAATACGGCGCCGCAGATCACTTCGCTTTTCCCCGCTCCGAAGATAAGAAGCCGGATAACTCGCTCTTTTCGCCGTCGCCGGCCGCTTTTTCTTTTCGACCTTTTTCTCCATTCGACTCTCTCACTCGTTTCACCCTCATCCCTCTTTCGTTCGCCGACAACCGCTGTCGGTTTCCGTCGATTAATTTCTATACAGTCTTTCGTTTTCCCGAATATAAATTTTTTTGCGGGAACGGGAGAGAAATTAATATTGTATTGTTTTCAGAAATTAGATTTTACACTTTTATGGACGCTTGGTTCCGCGGCTACGTAAATCGTGTTTGCTGCGCTATTTTACATTTTAATGGGGATACACACAATAACATTGATTTCCGAAAGAATCCTGGGCTTTCGTGGCGTTGCGCGATTGTTTAAAAATACAGCACGGCTTCCGCATCCGGCCCCTCGAACACGTCGCTGGCAGGGGGCTTTGGAAGCCGTTCATTTTGTTTATGCCGTTCTTTTATTTCTTATTACCTAATGCATCATTAAAATGTCTCTCCTCTGTGAAGGCAGATTCAGCTTCCATTTTATTATTTTCATCTCCGTTTTATTCGGTTGTCAATATTTTTTTGCTGTTTGTTATTTCAGTTGTGAAGTTTTTATTGCTTCCGTTATCTTTTGTACCAATCCATACTTTAATTGCTAATTGGCTAAACTCAAGTCCCAATTCTACCACTATTCCTTTTTGAAGTGAATCTTGGAAAGCAATTCCTTTCGTTAAAAAAGTGCTGCAATTATTTGTTTGAAGATAAAGTTCCTCTATATAAATACGACCCGTTAGATGACAACCAATGTAATAACATGAAGCATCTCCACAGTTTACAATTTTCTACTGCTTCACCACACGTTTTAGATGTAATAATTACTTGCTATGTTTCAAGTAATGAGCGAGACAAATCACAGGACGTTATTCGATTCGAGTAATCTAAATTCATCCATATCCGCATGATACGGTGCATGTCACGCTGCATACAGAATTCCCATATCCTGGTGTTTCGTAAAATAGCCATTTTTGTCACCACTTTCATATTCTACTTCCCGGCTGTTATTTCGTCTGCGTCAGGGCTGCATTTCTAATTGCACAAAACTTGCCATTGCTTGTCTCCTTGAACTGGGCCCCTACGAGTGCCGTGTCACCTTTGACAATGCAGGTACATTAACACAAGAATGATAATTGACGTGCTGTACAAGATAAGTACACAGCATTCGTCGTAACTGTTTTGTTTTATGAAGAAAAAACAGCTAGATTACAATTTTATTACATTGTTCGGAGCAATGGCGAATTGTACAGTTTCTCTGTTTTTCTAAAGTTAACCTGAATTGTACTCCAAAGATTAACGTAAGTAAATTTGTGTTCTATCTGTAACATTTACGACAGTTGGTTCTGACAATAGTGAACGAAACAAACCATTCCAACCACTGAATAGCCGTGTGTTTGCTGTGGTTTTCGTGAAAGCACGCAGTCCGTTCCTGAGTCTGGTGCGGATTGTATTCCATGCTTGTATTCCCACCGCACTGTGACAGTTCTCCCTGATCTCCTTTGACATTGTGCAGTCGGCCAAATTGCGTCCTTGCTCTAACTCTCTTGTCCTTTTGTTGCAGGTATGTGTACGCCGATGCGTGCCTTTGAAATGGTCTGGCCAGAGCGAAGCTGTCATGTGAGTTCAAAGCTCGAGAATGCGTTTCGTATTGAAATCGAGTTGGAGTCTGTGATTAGAGTAATTCGATTTTTAATTATTATTCAATATTATACGCAGTGAAAGTCTCACTAACGACAGGTCAGGGGGGGGGGAATGTCGATTATTTAGGAATGTCTGCCAGTCAGAAATACGTTTAGTATGTTACAGAATAAAATAAGAATATTACAGTACTTTGCGAACGTGGATTTTCCCCTATAAGAACAAATTACACACAGTGAATACGTGTTCGTAGGCTTCCGCGGCCGGCGTCAATACATTCTTGGCTATCCGGGATGATCCGCGTCTCGGTCAAATGTGTGACGTTTCGGCCATCTTGCTGTGGCCTTCTTCAGAGCTATACTGCTGATAAGAGGTCGGCGTGTCTCATCTAATAGAAAGGGCGCGTGGGTCGACTGGGCACATCGGCGGCCAATAGGAGGAGGGCGGGTGTCTGTGTGTGTGTAGGGGGAGGGATGATTTATGTTCGCGTTTTTATTACAAATATCCCTTTTTTTTGAGAAATAATGATGCCCTTAAATTCAGTGTACTTCAGCCTGTGAATTTTAAAATGTTCGTAATTTAGAGGTGACCACTATTGAGAGGTGTCCTTTCTGAGAAGTTTCTCAGAACTATATTTACAGAGATAGACGATTACGAAGATAAACGATTTCAAGATGTTGGTTTTTCATTCACAATGCAGACGCATGATATAACGGATTTTTGACAGCTTTGTTGTTTGCTCCGTTGTGAAAAGAAAGTAATGTTGAAACAAGATCTAATAAAAAAGAAATTTAGTGCAGCTTGGGCGTAACAAGACGTTTAGAAGTTTAGAAAACTGCGAATATCAATTTTCTACTCTACTCCATTTTCTGCATCAATCGCGTTAGTGGCATTTGTTATGCCAACGGTATAACGTTCGAGAGGCTTCGTAAAGACGGTGGAATCGCGCAATTGCGGTTGCAGTTATATACTGTCTGGGTTGAAGGGCACTGGTATAATGCCATGTCACGCCAGCCAAACATACGTACGAAGTTACATGTTTATCTTCCGAACCGAATAGAAGTTAATGAACTGGTTATGGTAGTACTTATGGCGATAACGATTACGTGAATTTCCATGAAGTTAATAGCATCGGAGAGGAAGTGGATATAATGAAAAGGAAACGGAAGTACATAATAAAACATGCTGGGTGCATTTTCCGCCTCCTAGAAATTCAGCATATCTACTTTGTTCGTGGCTTCGTAACAAACCATTTCGGAAATTATTAATTTTCCTTGATCATTTGTGTGCACTTTTTATGTTTTCCGAAACGACCTATCTGCAACATGAAGTATAACTCTTGACCACTGATTTTCTCAGTGCAATAATCAGTGCGTAATGGTACTCCGCACTGTAATGTACGGGTAACACCGAAAATGGCAGACTTGACAGAAAACGAGGATAAAATAGCCGTGTAGTGTATCTGTGGCAGATTGTGAAACCGACTGCGAGCCGAGCGTAACCAAATTTATGCGTGAAGATGTTAAATACATCCTCCGATAACCTAGGTGTGAGCGGCCAACGAAACACACAAAATCTTGAAAGTGTTTCTGTACAAGACGCCATCGATTTTTCCAGTTGATAATTATTTTACACGGAAGTTCCTGCGAATGAAATAACGGATTCGGCGCAGACGCCTTCCACCGCTGAGGCCTGGGTTCGATCTCGCGGCCGGTCCATGTGGAATTTATGGTGGGCAAAGAGCTATCTCGGCAGGTTTTCTGATTGTTTTCCTTTTCCTCTGCTTCTCATCTCATGCTGTTGCTTCAACCCACAACGCGTTGCGGCCTCAGGACTTAATTCCTGTTTTCTGGAGTCTATCAAACTTAATATTTTGGCTCTATCTTCAACGCCGTCGAAGGTTTGTGGCTTCGATAACCTTTTGTTCGATATTAGTTTACATCTCTCGTAAAGATTCTCCAAACATGAATGGACTTTAACGTATAATTTTAAGGAAATAATAAAGGAAGAAAAATAATGGAGTGGAAGAGAAATAAAATTGTAATTGTATGGAGGATGAAACTTAAGTTCAGGAAATTTGGAAAGAATACGAGGTGGAAGTGATACGTTTGTCCAAGATTAGAGAGCTCAATGTGATGTGAGGATGATAGATTGCTAAAGAGTAATTAACTGTAATAATCTCTAATATCTAATAACTTTCTCTATTGTAGTAATTTTGAGTTCTTCAAGAATTCTGAGTAATCGGAAAAACCAAGGGGCATGCAATTTTTTTTGCAGGAATTAATTTTGTAAAATTGGACTTTTTGGATATTGTATTTAGCAGCATTAAATCATAAGATTGAAACATCAGTAAGCGAGGGACGAATAATAGAAGTATAAGTTAATTTGGCTGTTTTAATGGGGAAAGAGGTGGTACTAGTAATAAGAGAGTTAAGTTAATGTATTTTATATTTATACTGGGAGTCACTGCAGTGCATCCGACCGGGACGTCCTGCGTTTCGAGTTCCGACGAGGGCACGATTTTCGACACTCGACAGATACCGAAGTGGAGTTCTATCGCTGGTGGGAGGTACCTGGTTATGGAAAACCCTACAATCCGACGGTAGGTCGGCATCGGATCTTGCCATCTTCCAGGCCAAAACCATAGCCTCTTCACGAGCAAAAACATGTATTACACTTACGGGACTAATGAACATAACAGTTAACGCGCATGGAATCACTAGAAATCGATCAATTAATCATTATTTACGACAAAAATGTCTTAGCGAAAAAAACGACAACAATAAAACACGTGGACTGTACGCCGGAATGTTCGCGCACTGAGCTCGCAGGTCTTCGCCGCATCGTGCAGGCATGGTCGTGGGGGCGGCGAAGCGTCGTGGACGGACGCGCGTGAAGTAGGGCGCTGGGCAGGACAAAGGCGTGCTGGTGAGTGCGAGGTGCAAGGCGAGTTCGTGGATGCAAGGCGAGGCGGGGCGAGAGGAGGATGATGGCGAGAGAGCGGCGTGAAGGCGAGACGGGCTAGACGAGGCGTGGCGCCGCAGAGTGCGCGTGTGAAGCGCAGTTCGTGGGGCGCAAGAGCGTTAAAAGGGCGGAGGCGTGGGAGAGAGCGGGTAAAGGCAGATGGCTTAGGCGCCTAGGCGAGGGCTTGGGCGGAGGGCGGTGAAGGCGAGTTTCTGGTGAAGCGAGGCTGTGGCGAAGGCAGGATGAGCGGCGAGAAGCGGGTGAAGGCCGAGCGTGGCTAAGGGCGCAGGGCCCTGGTGGTAGGAGGCGCGGTGAAGGCGAGGGCGAGAAAGACACTCCACGTGGCGAGAAGGAGCGATGAGGCGAGAGACGGTAAATGCGAGGCCTGCGCAGAATGCCGGGTGTGGGCCATAGGGGCCAGGTCGCGGGCGCGACGTGGTGAAGCAGCCGGCGTGCTAGGACCGAGGGCAGGTGAAGCGCGCGGTGAGGCGATGGCTTGCCCGAGAGGATTGCAGGGCGCAGACGACGCGGGTAAAGGCAAGCCGGCGTAGGCGGGAGTAGCGGCGTGAAGGCGAGTTGGTGGGCACCGTGGGCGCGAGGATGGAGAAGGCGCAGGGCGTCGGCGCTATGGACGAGGGCGTGAGGTGGCGAGCGCGCGTGAGGCGATGGCGTGGGCCGAGAGGACTAATTGGGGCGAGAGACGGGGTAAAGCGAGCTGTGCGCTAGGCGAGCTGGCGGGGAGCATGTGCAAGCGAGTTGGTGGCGTGCGGGCGGACTGGGTAGAAGCGAGGGCTGGGCTAGCGAGTTGTGCGGAGTGCGGTAAGCGATTGGTGCGACGGAAATTAGCGACCGTGGCAGGTCCGCTGGGGCGGGAGTAGCAGGCGTCGTTCGCGGGGTGGAGCCGCGGCGCAGTCTGCCCGCCGCCATCGATTCCGCCTCTCGCCGTCGGGGGGGCGGGGGGGGGGGGGGGGGGATCGGGGCCAGGTGCGCCGAGCCAAAACGGCCGGCGGCAGCTCTAGCGGCGAGGTGACGGAGGTGACGCGAGCGCCGGCGGTGAGTGATGAGGCGGCGCGGCGCGTGTCGCCGCAGGTGCCGTCGCGTGCCGCGTGCGCCCACAGCGTGCAGGGTGGGGCGGCGGCGTGGAGGGGAGAGGTCGGATGGCGGAGGGGCGATTGAGGTGGCAGCAGAGCTGTTGAATGGGGGGCAGCTGGCGAATTAGCAAACGAATCGCACGTTTAGGGGAAATCTGAATTAACGTTTTCTCTTTTTTCTTTTTCATTGTCAGATCATTTTACTTTTACATTACTGTATACGATGAACGAATTGTTAGTGAAGGGAACGGAACAACATTGGTTACTCATTTCAAACACGTAAAATAAAATGTATAATAAAATGTATAATAAAATTTTTCCCTTAACAAACATTATGATCCAAAGCTGTACAAACTTTTGTTTAGTATATGTACTCAACAAAGTATGAATTTACCGTATTTATGCGAATATAATGCGCACCACGTATTTGTAACTTGAAATTATGAAAAACGATTTTGTATCGAATGTAATACCCACCAATGACAGAATAATAGGTGCGGTATTTCATGTAAATTTATAATGCAACAATGGATTTATCGTGTACTATCATTCTAACTGCTTTGCAGCTAACTGATTTACGCTTTAATGAAGCATCATAAGACATTGGTCTCTGTTTGCCTTCGATATCGTTACTAAATACGTGCTCAATGAGCCAACGATAAACGAAAAGAAATTGAATTTGAAAACTCCAGCAATCTATTGTGACGCAATAAACGAAAAAAAAAATTGAATAGCCTTCTGTGGAACGTATTTGCACTCGAATCTAATGCGCCATTGAATCTAATGTGCATCACTATTTTGAGTACTGCATTTGGTCAAAAAAATCGCATTAAATTCGCGTGTATACGATAGCTTAACTTTGTTTTTCCTTTGGTTCCAAAAAAACTACTAAAATGAGCTTTAAATTCCCTGTTTTGCCTCGAATTATTTTCTTACGCTGAATATTGTATTTTTTCCCACTAAATTGTCAATATCATATGGCGAGAGTGGCTGTATTGTTTGTCAGTGAACAGCAGGCGACACCTGTGGGTGTGGCCCACTCCTTTCACTTTTACCTTGATTGGTAGCAACACCAGAGTACCTATTGTGGGCCGATACTCGAGCCGTATTCTCTTGGAAGTATCCATGCACAGGAGGATTGCTGCCATTTTTGGAAAATCAGAAAACATGGGTTGAATAATTGTGAAAATAACATATAATTAAAAATTTAAATTAATATTGCATAAGATAAAAACAGATGCAACCCTACACATTGAGAATTTACTTGAAGGGTTCATGAAAATGCCTTGGGCATTTCATAGTAATGAATTAGAATTAAACCTATTGATATAAACAGAGTAAATTTGGCATGGAATAGAATGTTAGCGTTTTTGGATGATAACAAAAGTAAAGCAGGAGTAGTGCACTTCTCTCTAGAGTATGCGTAGAGTTGTTACTGCCTGCAGTAGCGGTCGGGGCGTGACCCCTCGCCCACGATACGGGCGGTGAGCACTTCAGTCATCGTGGATGGTCTGGTGACGTTGTGCGCAAGTTGCACGGCTTGCAGACTCCAACATTGCATCAATACGGAATTACAGCAAATACCACCAGTGATGGCGTTGTGATCATGTTTTAAAACTTTCTAAGAATTATGCAGTGCATTGATGGAACGGCATGAGTAGCTGAAGACAGAATGTTAAGTTCTGCAACTGTTGCATACAATTACTCACTATAATACGGGATAGTTTGCTCATGCTAACATATCATGAACAGAGGAAGTTCACATTTGATCAGAGTATATAATCAGTGTGCAAAATACTGATATAAGTTTCACCATTTCATAAGTAAATAAATCATAAAATATGGTAAATATGGTGTGGTCTGGTGTCAAATGTCTGGTTCCTTCAGTTTACCGTAGTTAATTATTAGGTCTCTACCTCTCCAGCGATCTAACTAATTTTACCATCTGGTAATTTAATAGAATATGGCACTCACGGGTAGCACTGGCAAATTAAGAACGAAAGAACAGAACACATTAGTTGCACTCGCGGATAGCGCTGGCAAAAAAGAACAAAGTACAGAACACATTGTCTGCCTTATTTGTATGCCGGAAGGGAGATTATTTAGTGAAAGTTAATGTGAAACACATTGAGCGAATCGGCAACAACATTGCACTCGCGTTACAGATTGAACACTGACTACTAATTAGTCGAATGATTTGCAGAACACATCGCGAATACGTCTACTCGGGGGCGAGAACCAAAAAGGCAACTGATTTCTTCGCCGGAAGGGCGATTGTTTGAGAGATCACGTTGTTGCCGGAAGTATTGTCGCACCAATAAAAGGCGATGTTACAAGTCTGATGTGTTAGGAGGTATGTAATTTTGATTTATAATTTTAAAAAAATGGATTGTACGTCTATGTGTTAGAAATAATGATGTGCATTGTAGAGTTAATATATTAAATAATTCAGTGGTGTGGTTAGTTCCAAGAATGTAGACTGCGCCGCCGCGCGTGGCAGGGGTTGCTGATAGATTCCTGGAACGGGCGTTATCTGCGCTGTTGTCACCACACTTAGCTTCGGGTAGATGGAAAGCTTTGGATGAGAATTTCAAAGAAATTGTATAAAATCCGTCATTATGTAACGAGATGCGCACGCAGATTTGATACACATAGAAAATATGTTGAAGTAAACAGCTTGCTTGTCCTAACATCATCTCCAAGATGCATGTAACGCTTAGATCTATCCACGTGCCGGCATTAAAAGGGAGAATTTTCTGGCATTTGGGAAGGTTGGCTTATCGCTAGATTTGAGCACATCGGATGCCTTAAAAGAATCACAACACTTTCGAGGTGCGCGTCATAATACTTCTATGGGCCGTTTACGCAGGGCACCGTGCGCCGGCCGAAGTGCGCCGTTTCGCTGCGGCCACCGACGCGGATAAACGCGCTCTGGCGGCCGAAAAGCACGCGCGGAGGAGAGGAGGGGAGTGGAAGAGAATGGAGGAGAGTGGAGGGAGTGTGGGGCAAAGTACCGGACAGCCGTGCCATACTATAAAGCGATTTTTATAAGAATGAGCCAAAGTGACAGTTCGCTAAACAAGTGAACATCACATGTATTGCAGAAAAAGTATCCTTCCGCCACGGCAGCTGTTCAGACACGCCCCTTCGTAGTGTTGACGGCTCTCGTGAAGACATAACTATGCAGAAATCTAAGAGTTTCGATGAGGAATATACTCTTACGCGAGTCCGGCAAATATTGAAATTTAATTACGTATGTGGAAAAGTGCTTGAGCATGCTCTCGTATTCTGTAAAGGCAAACTGCCACAAATGTAAATAGAAAGAAAAATTATTTTTGAGGGTACGTTTAAATACTTTTTTCTGGTCATTTCACACTGAAACAAGAGGGGGAGAGCAATCTAATTTCAGGGTAGAATGAGTGCTTCCAGAGTATACGACCGTTTGTGATCAGTATCCAAATTGAGGTTCTTACTTAACAAAGAAGACTTTGTGTCTGTGGTAGTATGTGCTTTGACTCATTCGCAGGCGGAATTTCGGGCAATGCTTGTCAGGACTTTTCGCATTTTGTACTTGCGCAGTGATCGTACTTATCAACGTCCTGATGCGCCTATGGACATGTATATCAAATCCTGCCAGGGTTATTTCTATTCAAACTCAAATCACAACACGATACCAGTAGATATTAAAATAGGTGACAATAAGACAATAATAAGGTAGGTGAAAAGGTATATCACAAACACACGTTACAAAAACGAAAATATACTTTTAGCGTTAACCGTGCGTCAGTAATTTACACGTAATCGGCTTTGCTAATGGCTTTTTTCATGTTTATTTTCCTTGCATCATTCAAAAATATTTTATTCATACATTATTGCATTAAAGCCCGCGGTTGCTACAGATTTCCACACTCTCCAGTACTGAGAAGTACTGAAAACCCAGCTGCAAACGTACTCCGAGTCACGCCACAATTCCTAGATCTGTCGCCCATTAGCGCAGTCCCGATGTCCCGCGCCCCTATCTTATTTATTCGCCCACTTCGCCCCCCCCCCTACCTCATTCCCCTCCCCGCTTCCTGTCTTCACCTCTTCGGTCCCTCTCTCCCCCGCCCTTCGCATTTATCGGCTCCTCTTTGCGCGCGTTCATATTTAACTGTTTAAAATGGGACCGACGGCGCCACAGGGAATATTTTAGGAGGAGTTAAGCCCCGCGTATCGCAAATGAACCGTCCTCTTCTTTCTTTAATCATCGGCAACAAACAGCGCTGAGCTCTAATTACCCATTTGTGTAAATAAAAGAACGACACTGGCGGGTGGTGAGCGGGGATTTTTTTTGCGAGGGTATTCCCCGCTATTTCCCCCCGCGGACCGCGCCTCCCCTCTGTCGGCCCTTCCCCCTTCCCCCTTCCCCCTTCTCCCCTTCCCCCCTTTTCCCTCCCCTAACTCAAACCCTCCCCTTCCCTCTCCCCCTAACTCAAAACCCACACTTCCCCCTCCCTCAACCTTTTCCCCTCCCTTCCCGCTCCCCTCCCCTCTGCTTTTTCCCTTTCGCACCCTCCCCAAACTTCCCATCCTTCATTTACTCTTTTCCCCCTTCCCAACACCCCCTTGTTCCCCTTCTTCCTTCCTTTTCTTCCTTGCCTTGGGGAACGCCTTGTTCCCCCTCCCCCCACGCAAAAAAACCCCCTTCCCCTCCCCTTTCACCCCCGGACCCCTCTGTCTCCCGGTTCCGTTCACCCCCCCTTCCCCTCCTTTCCACTATTTTTTTCCTCTCCCCTCTTTAAGGGCCATTCCTCTTCCCGTGCTCCTTGCCCCTTATCCCTCCCCTCTCCTCCACTCCTCCTCCTCCTCCCCCATCCCCTCCTCACTCTCGCCACTCCCCCATTCCTCTTTCTCCCATCTCTCTCTGG
>BOPP01000068.1:640113-683265 GCA_017312745.1 Gryllus bimaculatus | reverse complement strand
GTGTCAGTGTCAGTGTCAGTGTGAGTTGCCACATGTGTTCGCGAGAACTACTTTGGCTTAAAAATGCGCCAGAAAGTCTGCGGTGCACAGGCTCAAGGTTGATTTATGTAAATCACAAAGTCTGACGGTTGGAGCTTGTCCCCCCAAGTCGGAAATGCGTGGCAAAGCGTCAATCTAAATACACATAGAAGTGAAGAATCGTGTAAATAGTTATTTACGATTTTAACAAAGTCACTGGAAACCACACCCCACGTCTCTTAGAAACGTATCCTTAGAAACTTTCACCAGCAGCAACTTCATTCCTGATTATGAGAGAATATCTAATATTTCTCGTCGCCATATCGTACTTCATCTACGTTGGCCATTTCGTTTTGGCCAAGGTGCACTTCAGTTAGCTGACGCTGGAAGTACCTTTAGAAGCTGTCTTCTCTTTCGGTTTTTTCCGTTCGGCCGATTTTCTCCAAAATTGATATTCTACAATCGATCTGCCTGATGCCGTGGCCCCTGGAATTTGAAACCGATATTTTGATTTGGGGGGAGGGGGATGGGAGATTTTACATGAAGCACCTGAGACATTTCCAAAATTTTCAAATATGTGGGTCCATTGTTTTTTTTATTAAATTCCTCAGGTGATGGTGTTTTTCTTTTTCCCATTACTATGCAAATAAAGGACGACAATAGTAGAAAGCCAAAAATTGGTCCAACCACAAATATAATATAATTCTTGAACTCAGCTATCCTCTCCTACAAGTTAACGAAATTACTTTCGTACTTATTACACGTATTAATTTACAAGTAACTTTCGTAATTAGTATTTCGCCGCTCATATATAAGTTTGCCTTGCCAACGTATCTAGTCGAAAACATGTACAGTATTTTCACCCACGTGGGCACGAAAACTTTGGCACTGAAAACTGTGTGGTGTCCGGCGCGCGCTGTCGGACGTAATCGAATAAAGTCTCACATTGTTGCGCGGTTTTTATGCTAATGCACAAGCGGACCCATTGAGGGCTTACGAGTTTTCTCGTCTTTTAGGAGAAGGGGCTCGTTTGTTCCGACAGAGCTTCTGCGAATGGCCCTCCAGGTGAGGTCTGTCCTTGTAGGTTGGGTCGTGTATTTTCGTCTTGTTAAGGTGTCGATGTCAGGGGATAAAATATTAACGTGTCTAGAGGTCACAGTTCCAATGTATTGTTTAAATGTTGAGTATTTCTTGGCAAGAGTGTACAATGGATGTAATATTATTATTTACAAGGGAATTCTTTAAAATATAATTTTCATTGCAACGTATATATACTATTATCAGTTTATAAGTAAACTATAATTAATAATTTAAAAAGTATAAACAATTCTAGTACATTTTTAAACAAACTGAACCCTTGCGATTACATCACAGAAAAGGAAAAATCGAAGAAAAGTTACAACAGGAATGTAAAACATATGCACTATACGGAAAATCGAACCTCAAACATTGTTTTATGTCGTTCACTAATTCTCAATTAAGACTAATGAAATGAGGACGGTTTAATAATTCTGGGAGAAAACATTCTCGATTCACTGTGAACACCAATAAACATGTTTCTGAAAATGTAATAGAAATCTTTTGTATTTGCGTGGAGTTATACATTCATGATGTATTGGAACATACCAGGCAATCACGCTGCCCATATTAATTTAAAAAATGTAATGCATCACAAACACTAATTGTAATCACTGAATATTTTCGCAAAGGGAAATACGTTTCAAACGATCGCAGAATATGCCATCTTCGCTTCACAAACTAACCTCTCACTCAGTCATGCTTGCTCGAGCTGGACCATGTCCGCCTTGAAAAACATCTTGTCACAACCAAACCAATGGACAAATGGCTGTAGATAAGTATTTATTTATTTTTTCTGACTCTTTCTTCTTCCCCTTTCCTATCTGTCTATTTCAATTCTCGCGTTCTCATTCTCCTATAAATTGTTCGAATAACTAGTCCTTTCATACTTTCTTTAGAGTCGTTGAAATGTTCGCTTCTCTTAGGACCTTCTGAATTTGATTCAAACCATTTACTGTACTCTGCACTTGAAAATAATTTCACGGGATCTGTATGTGATTATGTACACTTGCCACTCAGATTACTAACACTATATGTTCGACACTCGATTAATTTTTATTTGTGAATTGAGAGATTAGATTTAGGTGTTTTTATTGTGTCAGTCGTATTGGTATATTGCTTCTCACTCTTTAATTTTTTTAGCCTGCATAATGCTTGTATTTAAATTAAGTTAAATTAAGTAATTCGTTTTTTGAAAACTAAACCCCCTCTCTCCCACTTGAAATTAAATTTTTGAGAGTCCTAAAACATAAAATTTCGATTTTACTAGTTTATAGTGGTTTCTCAAAATTGCGATACGGACTATGACACAAAATTAGCCAAATTATATTTAAGATGCAACTTTTAAGTGGCATTGGCGAATTGAAACCTAAGATCAAAGTCACTTTCATGAAATTATGATCAATTTCTCGAAATCTTATTCAGGTAATTTTTCGTGAGTTCTATGTACCATTCAGTAGAACGTTCTCTGAATCGATGCAGACAATTGTAGGTTTGGTGCTTCGAAGTCCTTAATACTACATTCGCCGCTTTATGTTTCGGTTGTCCTACAGCAGATAAAATGCAAACCATTTCCTAATGGATACAAGTATTAAATATGCTACCACGAAAGTATACACAGTCTCGTATACATGAAACGTACACTTTCGAGCTTAGTATACATCTCCATAAACTTTATGGACTAATTCGTGTTTACCCGTCAGAGAAATAAAAGAGAACGTGTTGGCTATTAACTGTACCAAAATGTCCGACCGCACTCGGTAAATATTAGTGTTAACGGGCCTCAGTGGCCCGCCTTTAGAACATCGTTATCCATTATTACGTAGCCATTTCGCTCGCGCGTGGATTAGACCGCGACGAGTCTTTGGTGATGCAGGGCTCGCTTCGTGTCACGCGAACGGCCAGCTGCGACACAGCGGCGTCCCGCCTGGAAACGGCCCCAAAACGCGCGGGCGAAGCTGCGGCGAGAGACGTGTGAATTATAACACTGACGAGCTTACAGTAAATTGAGGAGAGGAAGGGTGCTTGTCATGCAGCGTGTGCTGTGAAAACGCCCGCAGGAAATCGTGTTTTCTTCGAACGGGAGTAAACTCGAACATTATTTTGTGTTGTGGAGAGCGTGAAAAGTGTCTTTGTTGCACACGTGAGGGAAGCAACTCTGTAATCTCTTCATTCTGTTCGCAATTTTATCCACTTGCAAAAAATGCACATGTATCAGTAAATGCTTTTGTCAGTGTCATTTCTTTTATAATGAAAATGTCTTCAATGCAATGCAAACTGGTAATGGAATAAAGAACTACTTTATATTTCGGTGAAATCAAACTTTTAAACTTCGAGGCATTGCGAAGCGTAGCGTGTTCGAAATTAATCCATTTATTCACTTAATGAGTTATGACGTTGGATATTATTTCTCGTAAACTAGTTGCGGTATATGTCGCGACCGAGCCGTGACATGCTGGAGTTGTGGAACTGACACAACAGAATTGATCTGATAACTAAACTTTGCACTAAAACAATAAATTCAGCATTAAATATTCATACTATGTGTGTATTCGCACAATTGAAAATTCTCGCTCTGTTACTAGTAACAGAAGGACGAGAAGTATGAAAAGCGTGTAGATTCTTGCCTTTCATTTTTTAAAAATAATTTTCGCTTGTGATACTGAGCTGCTGAGCTGAGTGGTTTAGACACCAACATCACCTCATAAACTTAAACAAAATTTAACGTAAAATAAATTGTGTTGAAAATAGTAGAATTAAGAAAAAAATCTAGGCAATAATGTGTATTAGTGATAAAAGAATGAGTAAAAATTAATTCAATCCTTGCTAAAACTCTCGCTCGTCTAATAAACGCCTTCCTCACGCTCTTGTGTGTGCGAGCTCTTCGATTCGTCGCTCCGACTAAAATTTCTCCAAAATGAAACTCGAACGAACTGGTGCTCTGTGGGTAGTGGAAACACCATTGAATCTACAGTATTATTGACTGGTAGATTCTCCGTTTCGAGAACCGGTGATGATGGATTTTGAACGTTTTCGGTGACCACGATCCTAGAGTTTTTATCCGGCTTGGACGGTGAATCGCTGGAGGAGATAGGTACCAGAAAGAAGAAAACCACCAAACCGACGAGTAGGTTTGTATCTGATGTTTCAGCTGACGATTGGGGGAAGAAACAACACCATCCTTTGGTATACAACACGAATTGCACTTAGGGGACTAATAACCTAAGTATTTGTCACGTCCTGAAACAAATATCCACGCGCCGTTAATGAGACAAACTTGAAATAAAACCCAACGGATCGAATAGTAATTCAATGAGAGGAAGTCCACCCGTCATGTAGAGTCTGTCTCCACTGGCTCAACAGCTACTTCCTCTCCCCCGACTGGCGTCCAGGCCACGTGGCTCAGGGTTCAGGGGTACGTGTGGGTTATGTAGGGCATATTACGTAAATTCATTCCGAGAATCATTATTTAGTCGAGAGCTCTTTAATTCGGGATCCGTCCCATTCTGTCCAAATAGCAAACAAATTACGGAATATCACTTAATCATTATTTCCGTTTGATGGGCGTGTATCACAATAAATGAAGATTTCATCGTGGGCTTTTCAAAAGTGGTGCTCTGTGTTATTAATTTGCGCGGGGCGTATGCATTCGTTTTGCGGTAGTTTTTCATGCTAATTACGAACGCGCCATTGCATATCCGCTTTGTGCCCCCTCTTCATTACCCAGTAAATAAGCATTATGAGCAGCAGCGGGGTCTATGGTGGGAGGGAGAGGAACAAAATTGGCGGTCAAAAATTAAAAATCAAAATTTAAAAAAAGCTGAGGAATCGATCCGAAAAAATACAGAGCCGTCGTAAGAAAATAAACCTCCCACTCGTCTACTCGTTAAGGAACGGTCACTTTGATTCGAGGTAGAGGGATTCGGTCGTGTCATTTCGATGTGATATCAATGAAATTCTTGCCACAGTTTACAGATTACACCAAAAAAATTGCTTTACTATTCAAACCCTTTTACTTTTTCATAGGTGGGTAATATTTATAGAGGTAGTGGTGTTTGAATTGAAGACGTTCGCGAATATCACCTTACCAACAAACCATATAAGATTAGGATCGTCGGCAGTCGAAGACAAATAACGCGTTTTCTGAAAGAATTTTTCATCCGCCCTGCCATTCGTACGATGCTGTTGTCTCCAAATGGCGCGATGATTGATCTATGGTGGGACGTTTTGTTGTGGTTGAATTTTGGAACGATTTGTTGTATACTTACGACTTTTCTCAATCGCTTTTTATTTTCATTCATTTGTGTAGCATGGATGTAAGTTCTTATTAGCATTTTCGGTTCGTCGTACTTGTGAGCATTCGGAAGTGAAATCGACACCTGAGAGCGGATTCGTGAGTGAGAGGGGCGAGTTAATGGGCGAGGGATGTGGGGAGACTGAGGCGTTTGGGCAAGGGAGGTGGAAATGGTGGCAAGCTCTCGGGGGGAAGCTGAGGAGGTTAGTCCTGTGACATGAATGAGAGGGGGAGGTCCTGGAGGTGGGAGCTGTGAGTGAGAAAGTTTTGTGCACTGGCGGAGAGTGAGAGATTCCTGAGCAAGCGAGGAGGCAGGGAGGAGGTGACCCGTAAGTGGGAGGATATGGGAAGATTTTGGGGCGAGGAGTGGGAAGAGGTGGGAGGTTCCGTGGGAGGGAGCTGAAAACGTGAGGGCCCAATTCGATGTAGCGGACAGCCCTGAGCGAGACGGGGTGGGGGAGAGAGAAAGAGTTGTGGGTGGAAGATGTGAGAGGCAGGAAGTCTTGGGCGCGGATGGTGATAGGATGGAGCTCAAGGGCGGATAGACAATCACGAGGGAGGAAAGGGGTCATTCTTGGGAGAGGAAAGGTGAAGGGGACCTGGAGGACCCGAGCGAGGGAGTTTGGGAGTTTGAATCGTGGGGTACAATGCACGGATGCCCGGGAGCAGAGAGACCTGTAAAAGAGGGGAGAGCGAAATAGGGAGGGTCTCTGAACGGGGGTTGTGAAGGGGCGGGCACATTTGGGCGAGGAAGGCGATAGTGACGACTCAAAGAGGAGGGGGGGCATTCTGGAGGGAAGAAATGGGGAAATGTGAGGAGAAAGGTAAGGGGACTGCGAGGTCCTAGAGAAGGGAGCTGGAAGCGTTGGGACCCAATTCGATGGATCAAGGAACCCCTGAGCGAGAGAAGAGATGGGATAGGGGAGGGGTCCTGAGCGATGGAGGTATGAATGTGTTGGGCACGGAGTACTCAGGGGGCCGTCACCAAGGGAGGACTTGGGGCCTGAGATTGTTGGAAGAGCAAAGGTGAGGGGCTGGGAGGTTCTGGAAGGGGGGGGATCCTTTACGGGGAAGTATAGGGAGCGGGTAGCCCTGAAAGAGGAGAGGGATGGGGGAGGAATTCTGAGCGAAGAAGGTGATGGACGGAGGAGTCTTGGGCGAGGAAGGCGTTAGGGGCAGCTGAGGGTCCCTTAGCGAGGGAGGACCGGGAGCGGGGACTGTTGGGAGAGGGAAGGCGAGGGATTCGGGAGGCCCTAGGGTGGCGGGCGTTGGAGGGGGTGCGGGACGAGTCGCAAATGAGAAGCTGGGCTCCGGGCCTCGCCTCGCCACCTGCGCCCTCCGCTGGCCCTGGTCGGCAGTGGCGCCAGCTGCGCGGCGCCAGAGTGCTCGGCTCAATTCAGCCGGTTGCTGGACCATCACCGGGCCCAGACTGTGCCTTCTGACCCACGCACTGCTCCCTTTAATTCGGTTCCTTTACTTGCTCTCTTCGCTCTCTCTCCTCTTCTCTCTGCGCTGCTCTCTCCCTCCTCTTCGCTCTCTTCTCTCTCTCGCTCTCATCTCCTCTCTCTCGCTCTCTCTCCTCTCTCTCGCTCTTCTCTCGGCTCTCTCTCTCTCCCTCTCTCTCTCGCCTCTCCGTCTCTCTCTCGCTTCTCTCCCCTCTCTCTCGCTCTCTCCCTCTCTTCTCGGCTCTCTCTCCTCTTGCTCGCTCTCTCCTCTCTCTCGCTCTCTCTCCTCTCTCTCGCTCTCTCTCGCCTCTCGTCATCGCTCTCTCTCGCTCTCTCTCGCTCTCTCTCCCTCTCTCTCTCGGCTCTCTCCCCTCTCTCTCGCTCTCTCTCCCTCTCTCGTCGGCTCTCTCTCCTCTCTCGCTCTCTCTCCCTCTCGTCTCTCGCTCTCTCTTCCCTCTCCTCTCTCGCTTCCTTCCCCTCTCTCTTCTCGCTTCTCCCTCTCTCTCTCGCTCTCTCTCCCTCTCTCTCTTTCGCTCTCTCTCCCTTTCTCTCTCGCTCTCTCTCCCTCTCTCTCGCTCTCCTCTCGCTCGCCGCTCATCTCTCCTCCTCTCTCGTCTCCCTCTCTCTCCCTCTCTCTCCCCTCTCTCCCCCGCTCTCTCGCCCTCGATCGCTCCCTCTCTCTCCCTCTCTCTCCTCTCTCTCCCTCTCTCTTCCCCTCTCTCTCCCTCCTCTCTCTCCCCTCTCTCTCTCCCTCATCTCTCTCCCTCTCTCTTCTCCCTCTCTCCTTCCTCTCCGTCTCTCCCTCTTCTCTCTCCGCTCTCTCTCTCCCTCTCTCTCCCTCTCTCTCCCTCTCTCTCCCTCTCTCTCTCCCACCTCTCTCTTCTCTCTCTCCTCTCTCTCTCTCTCCTTCTCTTTCGCTGTCTCCTGGCCACTCAAACGTTCTCCTTGTTCTTTAATGAAAACGTTCCCAATGAACGATTCTACTCGCCCGCCTGCGTCCCATCACATTTGCCTCTTCATTATGTTCTGAACATGTTCTCTCAATTTGCATGTCTACGTTCTGTTTACTATCTTCTGTGTCTTGTTTGCTGCTGTTCTCCGTGAGCTTTTTCTCTTCTTTACGATTACGTCTTCCCCCTCCCTCATCCAACTCGAGTTGTTTTGGTATCCAAAGCTTTTCCATTGGCGTTATTCGAAATTTTTGAACACATTTCTGACAGTTTCTAAACGTTTAATGGTTCATTTGTCAAAAGAGGTTTAAATTAGAAATATCTTCCAGGGAATAAGAGATAAGACACTTGTATCAGTCCGTGTTCCCTTTTTTGGTTGATCTATGACGTTTACTGGGGAACCTGAGACACAACGGGAATCTTTTTCAGGGAATCTCTTCAATGTATTAGAATTTTATTTTAGAGGTACATGTATTAATTTTTAACATCTCAATTAAAAAGATTTACCATAAACTAATCTCTATTTGATTTTCCGTGCAAGTCTGTTCTCGCGTGTGTTCTCTAAATAAGAATTATCATAAGTCTAATTGAAGGGCTGAGCAAAATAGCGGTCCAAGCCACATTTTAGGGTAACAAAGAAATTTAAGGTAAATTTGGTTGTGGTTAAAAAGCGTTGTGAAGGGAGAAAAACAGTGACTTTATTCTTAACTTTATAGAGAAAAAGTGGTCCAGCCAGCAAGTATGAAGATAGTTTGCCTTCTTAGATAATAGTATTTTTCTCTTTCCTTTGACAATTAGCAGCATGTTGTATAGACATTCAGACAGGGATCCTCCAGGGTGATACATTTTTTCTCCACCGTTCTTTGCTTGTTCACTAAGTTAAGAGGATATCTTAAGGGGGCGATCATTCGCTAGTGCTGTCAGGCCTACATCAACTTTCTGAACAACACGTCTTAGTAAACGCACTCATTCTTGACAGTCGAGAATTATATAGACTACTTTTTCTCACTAAAGGTAGTGACGCTCAGTTTTCCACCTAACCGTTCATTAACTCAATGTCTTTGACACGAATTTCCAACATCGTGTCTATTCCACTATTTACTGCACCGTTCACTCGTCAGGTCAACTCGCGCAACATTTCGTCCGCTTGCACCATCTGACATGTCCTGCAACACTCTGTGTCCACTTAATTACTTTGTCATTTGTCATACGTCCCGAGGTAATCACTGCCATGTCAGATGCGTTTCCTCTACACTTTTTTTTTCATGCCTCATGAACTTGTCTGCTGCCTCTCTTTCTGGGTTTTAGTGCACTTAGATATAATATGATTACACATACTTTTCTTTTCCTACGGGATAGACAGGCATTTTTTAAATTTATGTGTCAGTGATTATTACATTATTTTTCATTGTTTATTGTGCTGTTACTTTACATATTATTTTGAATATTATCGCTTTCGAAATGCGGTCTACCGGCATCTTCAGTAATTATCTTGATAACGCTAATAAAATGTACAAGCAATATTATGAGTAATATAAATAATGCATGTGAAAGCAGTAGTAGAGTCATATCATTGAAGTGCACACTCTTTCTTACGTACATAATATTAACGGTTCAAAGTTTGTCAATTTTCTAATTCCTGTTCTTTTGGTTTACAGTGTCAAATTGCTCTAAATTTTGTCCTCGACGCTTAACTTACTGTTTGTCAATAGTTTGTTCGTCAACTTCCAGAGAATGCTAATGTAAATGTCGATGGCGAAGGCAAATTTCGGTGAAACCTGTGACGAAAGATCCAATTGAGACGAAATTGGCTTCTAATTGCTTCTTGAGAGGATTGCCACTTCAAATGCGTAAGAGTAGTTTATGCATAGAAAATTTAATTGGATTTGAAGACACTGTAGTAAACTTATTCTCAAAACCAATCTGAGATTGTAGATCAAATTCTAACTATTACTAACATTCACTACTTAAATAATTTTAAGGCTTCCTATGGCAATAGTGTTTATGTAAAAATAAGACTATTCACAACAAGATAATAACAGCTGTTCAATGTAATTAGGCATGTACTGAAAGATTGTAAACTAAGTCACATTACTATGGCCTGCACAGTTCACTTTTTTCATTACGTATTCTTTAACAATATATTCGTTTTGTATTATATTACCTAGAAAGATGTCATACAATCCATGAAAAAACACCACGCTGATAACCAACATTTAATCGATTTTCTATTTGGTTTAGGATTTCGCTTATTTCACAATAAAAGAAATAAATTATAATTTTAAACCATATCTCTAGTATGTCCCTGAATTTCTAAAATAAAAGTAGAATTATTTATGTATAAGGAAATTTTATTTTATTTTAAGCAGTAGAAGTGAAATCTCAATATTTCAAATCTGAAGAGAAATGGAAAAATTGTTGCATTGAATTCATCAAAATGAATGGTTTGGATTAAATAAACTCCAATTACACAAGAATAGTCAAGAGAGGTGAATAAAATTGTAAATATCAATGTATTCGAGTTACAGAAATCCGAATTATTTGTAACAGCAGAAAATTCAAGTTGTTGAATCTCCAGGTTCTACTGTTATATTCCAACACCTGTCCCCCAATCTCTGTGATATTTGGTTACGCACGGTGTCCAGCGGTTTAAACATTTGGGGCCGTATTAGCACCGGGGTGCCAGAGCGCGCTTTCTACTTACGGCGGCTGGGCGCGGGTCGAGCAAAGAAAAAGCTGCGTGCGGCGGGCGGGCGGCGGCGCTGGCGGCGGTGTGTGCGTTGTGTCAACAGACACAATGACGTGCGGCATTCCTTCCTCGGCAGGGCGTCTATTGCCTCCTTCCTTCACCGCCGTCCTTTCTTTTCCCCCGCCATCCTTCTGGTGTTTGCACATCTCTGCTTTCCTCCCCGCCTCCTCATCGTCTTCCTTCTCTGGCTTCTCCTCTGACTTTTCCTTTGTCTCGTTCTCCAGCTATCTGCTCTCTTCTGGCGTTGACAATTTCCGCAACTCCGCAGTCCTCGCCAACTCCTTATCATTTTCATTCTTCTCCGACGTTTCCTTTGTCTTCCCCTCCGGCGATTTCCTCTCATGTAACACTTCCACAGCTCTGCATCCCTCTCCTCCTATCATCTCCTCCTCTGTCTTCTCCTCCGACTATTCCTTTTGTCGTCTCTTTCTCACACCTTCGCATTTCTCTCCACCTCTTCTTCGTCTACTTTCCTCTCCAGTTTCTCCTACGCATTTTCCCTTGTCTTCTCCTCCCGCTACCTCCTCTCTTTTGACACTCCCACAGCTCCGCATCCTCTCCTCCTCCTCCTCCTCCTTTCTTCTCCTCCATCCTCTTCTCCTCCGACTTTTCCTTTATCTTCTCCTTCTGACACTCCGCATTCCTCTCTTCTTCGTCTTCTTTCCTCTCCAGCTTCTCCTCCGCCTTTTCCTTTATTTTCTCCTTCGGCTCTCTTCTGACACTTCCACGTCTCCGCATTCCTCTCCACATCCTCTTCGTCTTCTTTCTCCTCCGTCTTCTCAGACTTCTCGTCCGTCGTTTCCTTCGTCTCCTCTACCGGTTACCATCTCATCCCTTACAATCGGCATCTCCTTTATCTCCGCGCCCACTCGTTTATCCGCTCTCCTCCTGAAAAGGGCAACAAATGAGCCAGGAGCAATTTAGTTCCGCGGACGTAAGTTGCATGTGAATTCCGAACCGTTGCGGGATATCCCGGACGTATTATCCTTTTGGTTGAAATATCGGCAAGTCACCGGCTAACTCGCAGATTGCTATATATATCGCCAATCCTGACGCGATCTTCAGAACAGACAGTGAAAATAATATAACGCAGAAATTAACGCATAAGTTAAAATGGAAATATGACCACAAGCTTCATACAAAGCGAGAGATTATCTCTAAACGGATTATCCAAGCTGATGTGTTGCTTAGGGGATAATAGAGAGTAGCGCGTACAAAAACGGTCATGTATGCTTCATTGGTTGCCCATCATGCATATATAAAATAGGTTCCTCAGAAAGGTAATAATCCACTTTTTGTTGAACAATCTATGGTCTGAATTATTTAATCAAATTGAAATGTATCCAAGTAGCCTCCGAATTTATTTTCCAAAATTATAAAGATTCATTCGCATAATTAAGCTACTATAATTTCACTTTACGTTGGGTGAAATGAAACATTTTCTTCGTGTTGTCAGAACTAGTGATTTGAAAATTATTATAATTTATCCATACACATGCATACTCACGCATACACACGAACACACGAACGCGCGCTCGCACGCACCTAATTAGAAGTCGTGTAAGACGGTGTGCTACTAAGTGTCTTACATAAAGTTGCTTTTCTCTTTCGGGTGCTGCCAACCCACATGTTGTGGTTCGTGCAAAGCAGAAGAAGTGGGTATGCTAAGTTCTGCCTTGCTTTACTTGGAGGACGCAAACCCTGCCTTACATTACGTAATTTACAACCCCATTGAGTCTGCACTACAGTCAAAGCGAAAGGTAATTTGGGGCACAGTTAAAAACACAATATGTCATTAAACCTATATGTTACAAGGTTTTTTTCTCTCCACTTTGAAAACGAAATCTTGTGTTTGCCTGTATAGTTAAATATGACAATAATGGAAGAGAATGTCTTTTTTGGAATGTTATTTAAGTTGCATGTTTAGAGACAAGTAATTTGGTCACAAAAGCCTTTTGAGAATGAATTACACAATCCAAGGTTTCGACGTTTTTTTCTAATCGACTCTCACTTACTTTCCTGCTTTTCTTCATTTGTTTAGGTGATTATAGTTGACATATTATGATAATTAGGACCCTGTTTTATACTCAGTTGTAATAAGACCAATGTTTAGGCTTCACTTCAGGCTTGGTAAATTATTGTGCTTTCTAGTTTCGACTTTCGCACATTAAAAAAAGATCCACACAAGCATTGCTGATTTATTTAATTCCTCGCTGTATGGACTACAATATATGGACATAGTTACTAGTCAATCTTTATGAAAAGCCAACAACTAGCTTCGTATGTAGGAGATGCACATGAACTGAATATGTAATTTCCCTTCTTACAACAAAAATAGTGAAGGTACTACAAGTTCTTGTTATATTATAGTCATATGCGTGAGCAACCTAAAACAAGAACGGGCCAAATTTATTTCTGGACCCCCTTTTCCACTAAACATTTTTACTTGCATCGATCATATTTTACTAGTAAATAAAAATACAAGGAGAATGAAATTACACGTTTACAATTAATTAATGCAATTGACTACATGTTGAACCATTTATAGGATATCGAGATAGTTTGGATAGCATCTTCCTCAAATGTATAACAATTTCTCTCATTGTCAGTTTAAATAGAGCCGAATCCGGATTTGAATATATTTAAGGCAAAATGTAGAAAGCGCAAAGCCAATGGTAGTGACATTATGCGTTTAACCCTTCTTGTGCTAGACTCTACAAGACACACAAAATTGCTTTGCTTTGAATGAATTGGGTTTGCTTGGGAACAATCCAGAAGCCAGCAGGGAATTCAAGCGCAGCATTTGTTGCCAGTGATCCGTGATATGGATTATCCTTATGAATATAACGCGAGAGAATACAACATAAATAAATAATCACATAGATATGTACATAAATAAGTAAATCAGTAAATAAATAACGTGTTAAATGGTAATGTTGAAGATAGTTCGATTTTTAAAATGCATTTGAGAAGCATAAGGATAACCTTTCCATGTCAAATAAGCAGCACATAGAATCAGCTTGAAGTGTGTTGCAAGGTAAGTGAGTTACTTATGATCAGTAGATATAGTTATTTCATCAATGCGTATGGACGTAGTATAGATGTGGGCCTTTGCCGCTCCCCTCTCCGGACCGAGAATTCGCCAGAGGTGGGTGGGGGAGGGGGGCGTCTGGCTCGGGGTCACTGACATGCGCGGGCCTTGGCCCACTCGCCACCAGCCACCGCGTAGCTTCCTCATGCTGTCCACACACACAAACACACACACATACACACACACGCACTCACACGTGTGCGAGCTTGAGGTTTCAGTACTTTCATCATCCTGTTCCTGCATTTCGTTTTTTTGCTTGTTTTTCTACTTTGAGGTTTGCACTTGTTTCTTTTATTATTTGTCGAGTATGTTTCTTCTTCACTTTTGGGATTGCTAGATTCCATGTAAATAAATCAAAGAAAGAAAAGGAGGGAGGAATGATTCATCTCTTTCCTCTGTTCTTTCTCGGCAGTATCATCTATTTCTTTTTCTGTTTTTCATTTTCCTACAAATTTTCAATCTTTATCATCTGTTTTATTTTCCCTTACTATATTCTTGTTTACACGTATTCATTATTTTTGTCGGTTCATGACACAAATAATTATATTAATTTTTTGTCAAAAATATTTTATTCTCTGTGAAATGATTTTTTTTTCTTTTTGGATGCGTTTTTCAACACTTAGGCAATATGGTATCCATTCACCATGCTAATGAAACTCGTTCCTTTCACATTGTGTCTGAACATCGATTACTTTATGTGCTTGTCTTTTCCTCGTGTCAGCCTTTCCCTCTTTACTTTGCCTTATCCCCTATTTCTGATTTAAAGGAGGTTAGAATTGTCCACTTACATCGATAGCGACAATCTTAACTCTAGCAAGCGTGACTCCGTTGTCCTCTCTTCGATTCGTCTCTTGGATTGCTGTTGTGACTCAATCGATGAGTTATATTCCAAATATTTATCGTGCTACAATGAATAGTCTTTTAGCCACACATTGATGCTTTCCACCCCCACACACTCATTGTCACACATTGATGCTGATAATCTCACATTCGTGCCTTCTCGAATTATTTCATCAGTCGCACCATTCCTATTCTATTAACTGTGTTTGATCGTTTTTTCGTACGTTATTTCCCTTCATTTCATCTCAATGCCTGCCTTCTACCTCGCCACATTCCCTCTGCCGGTCTTGTCGTTTCCAGAGCAACGAGTTCGGCCGCAAAACGGCATCGAGTTTTTTTTCCTAACGGCGTCATTTTCCCGCCACTTTACGTTATTAACTATCAATTTGGCAATCACAGGGCAACCAAGATTTCCGCTGCCATCCATTTCAGTGAAGTGAAGACCTCGAATCGCGTGGAATGTGGCGAGTAGGTTCAAAGAGCGTACATAAAGTGCTTTCCCGTTACGGATGTGGCAATGGTCTGGAATTACGGAGGGCAAGGCGCTGGTGCAGGCTCAGCCCAAGTCATGCTCTACAGTTAATTGCCCATTCTGGCGCCTAGCAATTTTGTCCCATCATGTTGTTGAGGCGTTTACTCTTTGGAAAAAGTGTTCTTGCGGAAGGAGTATGTCATTCATAATGATATTGTAATGTTTGGTAATTTTAAGGTGTCAGTAGAACGAAGTGTTATATAACATTTAAAAACCCTCTATTGAGGTAAATAATGTAATAAACCACGAAATCTTTGCGCATTACAATAAACATTAAAGTACTACATTGTTGTGCTTTATTTGGGCAAACAGAGACAATGTAAATGGCGCGGACGGTTCATTATGATAGCGAACGAAAAACAAATATGCTCGCATAACAATAACATAGTCTACATCCGGAAGGAGATATCAAATGCGAAAAAAGAAATGGTATGCATAATTATAGCGAGACGAACAAGGATCGCCGATTGGAACGCCGGCAGCCGAGCTGAACGCTGAACACTTCGTCTCTGGCACGTTGCAGATTGATATTAGGTGGATGCGTGGTGGACGTGGTCATATTAAAAATTAGCAAGAACATAACGTTGAATGTAGAAAGAGAATATAATTGCTCACTGTTGTTGTTATTATTATTATTAATGGAACAATTAAAGAGTAATTTAAATAATGTTAACGTCAAGCAGTTTTGTGGATTAAGTAGAAAACGAACACGCGTATGCAAACGTAATTTAAATTAGGGGATAGATCGTAGCCACGTAATAGATCGTAAATATTTAGAAGATGCTGTATCCAATTCAAATGGGAATGATCAGGAATCAATGTCTGGATGATAAATATAGGTTTCGAATTGCAAAACGGATTTTATCTGCCACACGTTCAAAAGGATATGATAAGATATTATTATTTAAGAATGTACGAAACGAATAATTCATACTAATTATGTTACAATACTAAAATGTATATATTCACACTGCATATTATCATCGATAAAAATCGACATGTGTAAAAACACCTTTGAATTTTCCTTAAAATAAAAAAAATAAAAATAAAAAATAAAAATGATGGTTTATAAAGCTCGACAAGTGGCCTTGACAAATTTAATGTTTCGTTTCTTGACCTCAAGTCAAGACCCCGCACAGTAATAACCAATAAAAGGGTCAAGAGACATCAAGGTTATTCAATCCAGTCCCTTGTGATATCGTGCGGAAAGGGCGGAGAGCTCTCTGCTTTAAGCGCCCGCCTGCTCGACTTGCGGTTGCCGGTCCCGAACACCCGCCTCCCACCGTCAGCCCCATCTCAACTTTTGCTTTGCTGCCAGGAGCCGCCGCCGTCCGGCGAGGGTTGGGGACGCGACGCCCGACTTGTCCACGTCAGCGCGCTCCTCCTCCGCCCCTCCGCCACCCTCTGCTGCAAACTCCGGGTAGTCTCTGCTTGGATATGCGAACACCACTGGCATCAGCGAAGGCAGCTAGTTATCACACCCTATTACCACACATTATTATTATTATTATTATTATTATTATTATTATTATTATTATTATTATTATTATTGTTATTATTATTTTCGTATAGGCCGATTTCTGATGATGCTACACGTTCTTTTTCAAGGCCAAGTCGTATTGTATCCTGGAGATACTATTAACGTGTGGTAATTATGGGGATCAACGATTCAATTGTGTCCCTTCGTAAGACAAGGTTGTTAAGCCTTGAATTGTGAGGTGATAGAATGATGATGAGAGGTGATGGTGGGCTTTTTAAACCATCTCAGCTTTTGCCTGTATGGCCGATTGAATCCACGGAAACCCTGATCAGGGTGCCCGGCCCGGGGATCGAACTCGAGCCTCGCGAATGCGAAATCAGCGCTCTACGCACCCAGCCACTTCGCTCATCATCATTGTTATAATTATTATAATTATTATTACTACTGTTATTATCATTACTACTATTATTATTACTATTACTATTCTTACTACTACTACTACTACTACTACTACTACTACTACTACTACTACTACTACTATTATTATTATTATTATTATTATTATTATTATTATTACGTTTTTAATTTTAAGCCGCGTAACAAGCGACCCTCATTCTATTGAGTCCCAAACATTTTCTCCGAAGCGTACATGTCTGGTAAATATGTCAATATTTATGGCGTCTTTAAAGCTGTCTGCATGATTACTACTAGAAGAGCGTGAGTCGTTGAACTGATTTTCAGTAAACTTTCCTTGCCTGTGATGTTTATCTACAGTTGGAAGAGCGTATAACCATCTTCTCCACGATCATCATAGTTAACTGAAAATTTCAGGTTCAAAACAACTAGCCTCCTCCACTTCATCCGCATCCTGTCTCTTCGCCTTCACTGTCCCCTTCGACACAGGCAGGTCTGCCATCTCCACAACGTCAATCGCATCCACAGTGTCAACCACCTCTTCTGTGTCAACCACCTCTACGAGTAAGCACCTCGACCAAGTCTATCACCATGACCACCACCATCACCACGTCAGTTATCTCTATCAATTCCACATCTTCCTCTAACCTTGCGCCCCGATACCTCTATCAGTTACGCCTCAATAATTATCTCCTCCTCCGTCACGTCTGCCACCTTTTGCATCCCTGTGTCAAACACCTATAACACCACTCCTCCAACCACCTCCGCCACCTCCATCACCTCGGCCTCAACCACCTCCGTCATCTCAAACATCACCACCTCAACTTCCATCGCCGTACTCACCTCCGCCACCTTTCTCGTCGCATCTACCACATCTATCCACTCCTTACCCTCCTCCATTTTTAATCACTCCACATCATCCTGGTACTTTTCTTGCCTCTCCTCCGATTCCACCACTTTCACCATCTCCATCTTCCCAAATTCACCACTTGAATGTTTATCTCCGCGTGTAGCAACACCACCATCATTTCCATCACCGCCTTCACTACTTCCGCTACCTCCTGTCCTTCCATCTCCGCTGACTGGACCACTCCTACCATCTCCACCGCCTCTTCCGCGCAGCCCGGCAGCGATTCTCCGGAGGAGCAGAAGTTGGCCGCAGGAACTCCGCCCAACTCTTTCACTCGCCTCCATCTGTTGCTGCCTGCCTGCCTGGGTGTCTGCACGCCGCGCCGCGCCGAAGAGCTGCCTCATTGACATTCCCCCCGCGCCGCTCGCGGGGCAGACGCTGTTTGGCTGCGAAGAAGAAAGGGCGTCCTCACGCACTGCCCGCGCGCCGCCACTGAGATTTCTCCGCCGGCTGGCCCGCGCGGATTCGCCCTCGACCATTGCCTTCGATGGGTTACTTTATTACTTCTGTGTCCCCTGGGTGGCTCGTGGGCGGCGAACTAGCGTCCCGTGGTGTGAGCCCGGGTTCGATTCCTGATCGGGGTAGAAAGGGTTTTGGATTTTCTTTGAAAGAGTATCAGTTTCTGTAGCCGGGGAAGAAAATAATAGGTTACTTTATTACTTCTGTGTCCCCTGGGGTGGCTCGTGAGCGGCGAACTAGCGTCCCGTGGTGTGAGCCCGGGTTCGATTACTCATCGGGATAACGAGTTTTGGCTCTCCTCTGTATGAGCCTCAATTTCTGTAGCTGTGTGACGAATAAAAGCTCAGAGAGGCATTTGCTAGTTAGAATGAAGGAAATAATAGGTTACTTTAGGATGGCTCATGGACGGCGAACTAGTTTCCCTTGATGTGATCCAGAGCTCGATTCTTGATCGGGGTAAAAAGGGTTTTAGCTTTCCTTTGAAAAAGTCTCTGTAGTAGCTGTGTGGCGAAGAAAAGCTCAGGGAGGCGGAATTCGCTAGTTGCGGGAAGGGCAAATGTCATGCTTGCCTCATGTTTCTCTTACCTCCCCCTTCAAGTGTGGGAATTAAACTAGGCCCAGGTATGAGGGCGGAGAAGACGGCCAATAGACTCGAAAGAGAGCGTCGGCTTCCGCTGCCGGAGTCAGTAGCTTCTGGGAGACGCCGCGTTCTAGACACAGGTGTCAACGTTTCGGCCTTCCTCAGAGTGAAAGCGTTTGCCCCCTCTCCCTCCCTCTCTGTCTCCTTCTCTCTTCTTTATTTCGTACTAAGTCTCCTGTGTGGTTTCGCTCTCAAGTATTTCATTAATAGTCTTCTTTGTTAATATTCTGCACGATAGGAGGAAAGTAATAAGTTAGATGAAACCTTCGCTGAGCAGATCTTTGAGATGTTGGCTTTTCGTGGGTCTCCGTGTCCTAGGCAATGTTGGCAGAGCCTGGACAACCCATCTCAATGCAATTTCACTCCCCAAAAACAATTTCAGAAAAAGAAGAAATTCCTGTTCGATTATGCCTCGTCCAATAAATATTTTTGAAATAGCAAAATAATAATAGTAATAATAATAATAATAATAATAATAATAATAATAATAATAATAATAATAAAGTTTGCGATGTACGAGTTCAGCTGATTTGAAAGACCTGAGTAAAGTTACAAAACAAATGTTGGCTGGGATAGCCCAGATAGCCAAGGTCGCTGAGTTTTAAGAGCCGTGCTTGAAGTATTTCGGATTCGAATCCCGCGCGACGTTTGTATGTGGGTCCGCGTACTGTTACTCCCAATGATACTTACGTGGTCGCTACACGACCTTAGCGGTTCAAAGGCGTCATTAAATAAGTAAAAAAATATTGGCTGAGATGTCTTGACGTATGTCAATCCAACAATTTTCTTTGAACCGCCCCTGATCATGCCATGGTCTTCACCAGAACAAAATGCACGTTAATTAAAACTCTTCGTGATGTTTTACACTATCAGCCACTCAGAGGACTGTAATATTTTCTGGACACTTTTTATTTAATTAATGGTATTTTGAACGAATTATTGAATTGAGGTTTGCTATTCGTTCAGAATCGTCGCACAAAATTAATATTCAGGCATTGACACCTTTTTATTTCACAATTCAAAATGAGATAGACAGTTGTGCTGTAGACTGTCAATAATTTACCTAAATAGCATAAAAGTAACTCAAAATTTCTCAAAACAAAACTCAACATTTGTCCTTACTCCTATGAAGTGTATTAGTTATCTTTCAATTAAAATGCAAGCTGAGATGTAAAATAAATCAACCATATCTGTGCATGAACTAGTGAATAGTGCTTTTATCTAATTCAGACTAGTAATTAGAAATAGAACTCGTTTATATACTCTGGTTTTATTCGTGGGAAAAAATCTTCAAATTACTTTTTAGAAATATTTGGAGTTGGAACTTTATGTAGCTTTCTGTGATTTTTAGGCGCATTTCCTTTTCGTGAACTTTACCCCCTTTTGGTTTCATCGTAGCGTTCATCAAGTTCTTTGTTCTTAACAAAAAATTACTCCGCTTTGCTTTTTTTTATTAAATCGCTCCCTCTTTACTTGAGCCGCTGCTGCGTGGAAATATTTATCTCTTGAAATATTAACACGCGGAGGTTTTGTTCGCCGTCTCGACCGGGCGAGAGGCGAGGCGTCTTCGGGCTGCGGTTAATCGCCCAAGGTGCTAATGAGCTGCAGGCCACGGCTCGCCCGCGGCCACGCCCCCCTTTTGCACCCGGAAGGCGCACAGTGGTGCGATGCGAAGGGCACGAGGAGGGAATTTGGAGACTTCAACGCGGTATTGTTGTTCTCCTTCTTTTCCTCTTCATCTTTGTCTTATTCTTTTTTCGACTTTTTTCAACATCTTCAATTTAGTCTTCGTCTTTTTTCATATTTTTTCTTCTTCGTCTTCTTCTTTTCCTTCTTCGTCTTTTCCTCTTCTTCTTTTCCTCTTCTTCGTCCTCTTTTCCTTCTTCATTTCTTCTTCTTCTCCTTCATCATCATAATTTCCTTCTTCTTTTCTTCTTCTTCTCCTTCATCTACTTCCCAATTTTCTTCATTTCCTCTCCTCTTTCTTCTTCTACTCAGCCTCATTTTCTACTTTCCCTATATCTTATTCTCCAGATCCTCTCTGATTTACTCCCTTTCACCCTTTTCTCCGTCTTTTTCCTCTTCTCTTTGTTCTTCCTCTTCTCCTTTTCTTCTTGTCCGTACAAGTATTAAGAATTTTGCCTGTTCCGACGAGACAGACGTGCCTGTTTTGGAGCTGTTCAACACTTCTTTCTTCTGCAAAGAATTTCTTTGGTATGCCTGTTCCAAGTTATTTTTCTAGGTATTCAAGTACGTTATTCTTTCTTCTCTTGCTTTCTAGCTGGTTGTTCATTGCTGCTCATATAAAGTTCATTACTGTCTAATTTTCTATGACATTTCTGCGGTTTTCGTGGTGCTGTGAGATGTATCCCTTTAAATTGCAAATTTGATTTTAATTTTAACCTAGTGATTGTTCAATTATTTTAAGATTTAATCATGTATCAAGTGGATGTTTTAATGGCCATCTTGGCATGACAAAATTTTTTCCGTTAATCCAATATTTGAAACAAAAGAGATACATTTAATTTGAACTAATTGATGCTGCATCTTTACTTCGCCTTCGAAATGAAGCGTTAAATTATATATAAAATTGTTACATGTACTTAGTTAAATTGATCCAGAAAACAAACGGATAATAAAATCACAAAAATTAGGTTTATTTGTCTTAATTTTGTTTCCTATTGACTTTGGTCTACTGACTATATTTTGAATAGTAAAACCGCGAAATATTCTGCAGTCCCTAAAATATACAACAATATTCTACATTTTATTTAAATCTTCGTGTAACGCATGGAATCATTTTTCCTCTTTTTTATTTGAAGCTTTTACTTAATTTTTTAAATCAATGACTCCTCCAAAAATCTCTGTTTATATTTCGCAACGGCATTCACATATAACTTGGAAGACGACTTCCGGGGGGTTCGTCCATTGCGAACCACTGTACGCCGCAGAGAAGCCCGTCGCATTAATATTTCCCGGGCGACAACAGCTCTGGCCCGGAGGCGGCGGCGGCGGCGGCCTCGCCCGCTCCGGGTTCGCCGGGCGTTCCGGGCCTCCTCCGGGACGCGTTGCCTATCGTTTAGGCGGAAAACGAGTTTTTAACATTTTATAATTACTTAATCCAAACCAGGGCCCCTCATAAACAATACGCGCTTTTTGTAAACTTTTAGCGCGCTCTTTTTTTTATTAACAGGGCCGCGAGCGCGCGGCCTGGGGACGGGCGGGCGGCGGGCGGGAGGACCACTCACTCGCGCGGGGGGTAATGCGGAGGGCGGGATGGGGGTTTCTGCGGGCGCGGGTAGAGTCCTGGGGGGGGGGTGGGGTTGGGGTACAGTAGTGTTAGAGGCGGTGGGGTTAAAGGGTTGTTGAGGGGGAGGTTAAGAGGGAAAGTAGGTGGGCTGGCGGTGCAGCATGCGAGAGCGGAGACGGAGAATGGGAAGGTAGGCAAATTGCGATGTATTAGGAGACGAGGACGCGACGTGAAGACCGGTGAGTGAGATGATGGAGAAGAAGACTTGGGTGATGTAATGGAGAGATACGGGTGGTTTAAAGGAAAGGGATAATGGCGTGATGAGTAAAGAGGGTGGGCCATGCGGGCGGGGATGCGTTGATCCGAACGTAGACCGAGGTTGCGTGTGTCGAGCAATTTGGATGCGGAATTCCTTTGAAGGATTTGGAAGGATTTTGTGAAGGCGGCTGGGTATGATGGTGGCGATCTGGGCGTTGGGTGATGGAGAGAGAGATGAGAGAATACTGTGGTTGGCGTGGTGGGCGGATTTTGGCGGGGTGGGTGGGGGTGGCTTTGGTGGGCTAGAGATGGTGGGTGGGGTAAAGATGGTGGGTGGGGTAGAGATTGTGGGTGGGTAGAGTTGGCGCGCCGTGGGTGGGTGGAGGTGGCGTGGGTTGGAGACAATGGGTTCTATTTGTTGTGGCGTGTGGGTTGTTTGGTGTTGGATGTTGGAGAACAGGTGGGTCCGCGTTGTCGGTGACGAGAATAGATGAACGCGCTGGCTACTCCGCGGTTACCATGAAGAAAGATACACGAGCCGGGACTTGCAGGAGGCGGTAGATTACGCTGCTTAAGCAGGTGGCGGTGCGTCGGGATCGGTGTGACGGGAGGGCAGCGTTGGCATATACGACGGATGCAGACTGCGGAGCGGAGACGGCGTTGAGCAGGAGGCAAAGGTGGCGCGTTTGACAGAGGAAAGGTGCCGACATGGGCGGGGCGGCGCCGAAAGCGGCGGCGGCGGCGGGCGGGGCTGCGACGGGCAGAGGCAGCGCGGGAGACTCCGCTTCCTCGGTGAGAGCGCGCCGGCAATTAAGCCGTTAAGAAGTTGCGACCGTGGCGGCCACCGGCGCCCGTGAACACCCGCGACGGCCGGGGCGCGCGCGGCCATTTACTTGTAAATTAGAAAAGTTTGACCTTGCGACAGTATTAATGAACTTTCTCCCCCCCAGAGTGTTTTCGTAATAGAATGGCAGGGCGGCGATCACAATGCACGAGCCGCGTTTTTCGGGAAGGGAGAGCATGAATTTTAATGTAACATCTCTTCTTGGAAGAAACTCGACGAGGTCGCTTCTGGGGGTGGGTAATGGTATATAATTTTGTTATAATGAGGAAAAACAGTAACGAGTGGATAGTAAATCCCAAATTTCTCCGTAAGAGCCTCTCCATTAGTGAAATGAAATGTATTACAAGTGTATCACATTGCTTAGAAAATTCCCAAACATGATAGACAAGTTATAATTAACAAAATTATAATTTATTGATTTTTTTTACTAAATATGCTATTTCTTTCATATCGGCATGGGTAATATCACTGTTGGACATTCATTATTCTTGTGTTATCGTGCTGTAACGTGTAATTTATTCTAATATACTTATGGCATGTGCGTATATTATATCGCTACTTTTCTGTATACTATTGTGTGTATAAGAAGTAAGATGATCAATTTTATGTTTATATAAGTTTACTGCGGATGCTTGTACTTTCTCTGTTTGCATCGTTAGCCAATTAAAAGTACTTTTTGGTAACTAAACCTCTTACAAATATTCCACATTTCTTATAGATTATTCCCAGTATGAAGAAACATTCTCACTCATTTCAAAGTTATTCAAAAAGAAGATTCTACTAGTGTATGTGCGATTTCTGTTACACATGTCAATAACAGAAAAATGAATCGATAAGCCAATATCAATTATCGTGCATTTATATTTTCTGTTTTAAAAAAGTTCATTATGAATTCTTCTTTCATGTGTGTGTTGTGTGACTTCACATTGTAATTGTCGTGTAACAGATTCAATGATACAGTGCACTATCCCATATCATCATCAAGCATCCAAGCAACAGCCTAGTGTGTACATCGTCGCCAATACGAGGTACGGCTTTATAGTAGACGATATTCCGCTCAAAACATCGACCGAAGAGCAGAGAGAAAACATGTTGTTGACCCGCGGCGTCGTTCGAATCGCAGTCGGAAGATGAAAAGGTCGTCGACTGAACTTCGCGTGGCATGGAACCGAATCGCGTGTTGTCCGCGAGATAAGCGGTATCTGGAATTTGTTTACGGAGGAACGCGCGCCGGGAGATTCACCCGCGCGACGAGGCGCGGCGCCACCGTCGCCGGATCGCGCGATGCGAGCGCGCTCTGAGGATGAAAACACGCGTAAAACTTCCAATAAGAGCGGATTCTGTCGCTCGGAAGGTCGCCCGCGGGGGCGCGGAGAAAACACAATTCCAGGTAGCGCAGAGAGAAGCGAATTGAGACTGCTGTTGACGTTCAATAGCTTACAAAGAGCTTATACTTTATCGGAAAGGGTTGTAGTGAAGGAGAAATATTTCATCGTTGATGATAGATGACTTCTTATGTGAAAACAAAACAAATAAAACCAACAAAATTTGACAGGAGGAAAGTAAAATACCTTTTTGATGTTAATAGTGTAAGTTTCCTACGTTTAGGCATAGTTGGCTAAGTTTAGGCATTCTATACTTTCTATACAATACTATTAAATATTTATTAATGTGATATTTTTCTGAAAGCTCTTTACGGTAAACTCTCATGTGGTTCATACAACATACGTGATATTCTATCGTCAATAAATTGTAAAGATCCTGTAGAAGGTTTTTTATTTTCAATTTTAAAACCTTAATTTCTAGTTTTCTTTCGAAGTTTTCTTATCAAACGAAACAGTAAGTGAATTCTGAATCATTGACACCAAAATGTAAAAATCACCAATTCCGTCACAT
Source organism: Gryllus bimaculatus (assembly GCA_017312745.1). Lineage (NCBI taxonomy): Eukaryota > Metazoa > Arthropoda > Insecta > Orthoptera > Gryllidae > Gryllus > Gryllus bimaculatus. Next base: position 658,118 of record BOPP01000068.1, on the reverse strand, counting down.
ACGTGATTGTTGATCATCAAAGACGATTTGTTAATTGTTACACAACACAATGGGCGAGTTGGGTTTGAGGCTCTATTTATAACTTGCGAGGTGGGGTATCCTTGGGACTTCAGGTCTACTCCGAAGATGGGACTCTTCGGGTAATATTCATTTATTTATTTGACTGCATTTACCAGCTACATTCTTATTGCGCGATACATCTAAATTCTCTTACTCTAGAGCATCACTTCTTTCTTCACAGTTGACTTCATGTGACAGCAAGCCTCCAAGAAAGTAGCCTCTGGGCTTTATATATTTGCTATTTACATGTGTCCTTTTGAATCGTTTTTGACGATCTTTAACTGATAAACGAAGTAATGTGTGAATATCACTGTAATATCTGTGTAACAGTTATTGCTGTATTCGTGAAGACTAATTTTAATAAAATATTTAATTTATAGCTGGGTTATATGAGAATTTTTTAAATTGGGTTCCTTGTTTACTGATCTTGGAAAACCATTTTGTAAAGTTTTGTTCATCAGCATTTTTGCTGATGCAGGGGAATAATATAATGTTAATAATATTTTATTTTATTACAATTTAAATAATAAAATGTTGATTTTTATAATATTAATGATGGAACAGATTATAAGTAATAATATAAAATGTTTTAATATCATTAAATTAATTCTAAAAAATGTTGATAATGCTGTAAATTTATCTCCTTTCCTTAATTTTTCTATTATGAAAATGTAATTGAATTTGTCTGTGGTAATGAAATTCAAATCGCCCAAATTCATTGAAATGTCGGTGTATCAAATCATCTATCAACAGATAATATAAATACATCAAATTACCATGTGGTTTTGTTATATTGGAATTGAGAACTTGTCTATTTATACACTTTTACTTTAAAATGATGAGTTACTGAATGTCTGGAAGTCATATAATAAGAATATGTGCGTGTATGGAGACAATAGGGGTGTGGTATTGTGATGTTACACTTTTCAGACTCGTATTTAGAAGCTCTTTTCTTAACTTGATGAAATTAATGAAAATTATCGATGTGCAAAATTCATTTTGTTTTTCCTTTTTTGCAGGTGAGTGGTGATTTTAGTGCACTTATAATTACGAACATCATCTGTGAGGCTAACACTCGCAACAAGTTGGCTATTGATCACTTATCATCTATGGTGAGTACAGTTATTTTAAACACTTCAAATGTCGGAGACTAATTATGATGATAATTATTGTGCTCGAGGATCAACAAACTGAAAGAATCTAGTAGAGTTCAAAAGTTAATATTCGAAGCGATTCGATATGCATTGATTGGGGGTGGGGAATGACTAACTAAAAAGCGACACAACATAATGGTAGAGAACTTTTGGTATTTCATAGAGTAGAAGTATTGCATTAAATTGCTGTCTTAGATTTCCATATTTACTCCAACGAATTCAAAAACTTCTAATGTATCATTTTGATCTCTGATTTCTAATTATTATCAATTCAGGCTCATTATTGTTTCGAGATGTACTTGTTTGAAAGCATTTTCTTCGTAACGTGGGAAAATAAAGCTTTTCTGGCGTCGGACGACAGCCCGACTTGAGCGCGGGCCGAATCGGTGCTTGTTGTCTTTCTCTGAACACAGAGATGACGACGACAGTGCGCATTTGGCCAAAGCACTTCTACTTTGACAAGTATTGTCTCACGCTGCCAACCCCCACCCTAATTACGCGGGTGCAAAGGAATTCAGAAAGAACGAAGCAAGAACTGGAAATAGATTTCGAAAAATACTATGTGTTTCCGACAAATGTATTCCAAAGATAATTTGATTCTACCCCATCCACTGATCATTTTATTCTATGATCTGAAGAATAAAAATATGAGTTTGAGGATAGCGCCTGGAAGTTATGCAACACACCAGACAGGAGAAAGGCGTTACTCAAAACTGTAATGGAATTTTTTCATCTACTCCCAATTCGTGAAATGAATGAATGGGCCAAGTATTTTGCTGGCATTGTTGGGTAATTAAGAAATACATAATACGTACATACGTACGTACATAGAAGGATACACGGATATTGGTATTCAAAACAATATTAAAAACAAGAGATTATAAGGAAAGTCATATATTTGTGAGCGTTTTTTATCAAACACATTGTGCTTTGTTGGATTTCAGTTTAATATTGGTGGTAAATACGGTTTCATGATTTTTAATTTGTTCTTATCAACTCCTTCGCCGAACTGTTTGTTTGTTTGTTGTTGTTTTTTGTTTCAGATAAACTCCGCCGAATTGTTGGTTTCAGATAAATTCCCCGACATCTCAAGGAACATTTTCTTGATTTCAATGCAGTTTTTTTAGTACATAAGACATGCTTACTTACAGAGTCCTCCGCTGGATGATGGCCTCAAGATAACTTCGCGAAGTAATTCTTACCACCTTGCGAGTGTGTGTTTTCCATCTCACTTTTAATTACCGGTAGTTGGCCGGTGCGCAGTGAGTGTTTCACCTGGAAGGCAGGCGCAAATGCGCTCCAATTCCATTTTCGCCTCCGCAGGTTAATGGGGATCTGAGGAGGGCCGTTCCGAGCACGTGGGCGTTGCATCTAAAGATCCAATTAACGCAGTGTAACCTGCTCATTTCCCGGATAAACTATTCAAAACATTTGCCCAGGTCTCCCGCCTTTGAGAAGGTGGCCAAGTGAAGATGCTGTTACTTTTGAAGAACTGCAGCATTTGCATTCGCAACTAGGAGGAGGTGTTGGTTTTGTTTGGTTTTATTTTTGCGCCTGTCTATTCTTGCTGGGTTGTAGCGTAGCTTCCTGTAGAGGCATATGTTCATTTACGAAAACATTAGTATGCGCTTTCTATAAGTGTTGGAGAATATCTATTTTTGATTTATTGCTCAGATTTTCGATAATTTGCAAGTATGGCAGAATGTTATATTTCCTAGACACAATTGCATGTCATTCATTAAGATAATTTTGAGGTGTTTTGTGAAACTTTTCGTAAGATGTTTTACTCTGAGATGGTTGTGTTTAATATAGTGGCCCTAAATGTTTCATAATATTTATTTTATCGTATTTTGATAAGTTATTTTAAATCAACAATTGAAAGTTGAAAAGAGTTGAATATCGCTGTAAACGCATCTCTTCACGAGCCATATATGCTGAGCGTCAGCCAAATATTTCTCGGAAGTGTCAGTTCAGAGAGAGCAGTTTGAGATTATGATAGTTATCTGGAGAGATTGTTCCGATATCGTCACTAAAAATAATGTTCAAAGAATGTATACAAATCATGCCGAAAAAATGAAAGTTTGATTGAGAAACTGAAACTGAGGCCATGCACTCGAAGGTCCATGAATGATCACGATTGCTGAATATCAAACTTCTCTACATCTCCAAAGTGATTAGTTGGAAATATGCTACTCGTTCATCCTTTGAATTAAAATTTTTCATGATTACTTTTGATACTTGTCGTTTGGTTTATAGTATTTCGATCAGACTGCTAGGATTGTCCTTTTGTAATTTAAGTATGCGCCGCTATCGTATTTTTAACACAACACTTGAATATGAATATTCAAAACTTGCATATTCTGGAAATAATGTGGATATTGTAACGTATTAGCAGCGTGCCTCATGGCATCTATTTGGGGACGCTTGGTTGCGGATTAGTCTCGCTACAGGAAGAAGGGTTTTTCCGTAAAGGGAAGAACGCCGGAGACGAGGAGACACAAGGCTTTGGGTGTCTTTCCGGCTATAGAAGCTTTTCACTGTTTATAACAAGCGAGGGGGTGGCGTGACGTAGTAGGTCACGTGGGCTCGCCTATATAACAGAGTGTACGGAGCCAGTAGGCAGGTTCTGGAGACGGTGGGAGAAACCTCGTGCGTGTGCACAAAACTTGGCGGCCAAGACGGTGCATATGCGAGCCAGGCTCGCGAGGCTGGAGTCATTAGTTGACGAAGCCTGCGGACTTTATGTCCTTGGGTGACTGCGGTTACGGGAGCGATGCTGTGTGCGTGCTCCGGGTGAAGAGTGGTTGAGTTGCCACGATTCACGCCGATTCTCAATCGGATAAGATCGCTCCTGCGATCGAGGCAAACCAGCCGTTGGTGCGCCAGAACGGACTTTGTGTCCAGCGTGACATCGGTCACGGAAGCTAGCTTTGTGCGCGCTTCAAAAGTAGGAGTGGCGAATGCCACAATCAAAACATCTTCAATCGGGTTTTGGATCGCTCCCGCGATCAGGGGATAGTAGTCTATCAGAGCTAGGGTGTTAAGTAGATTATTTAAGTGTATATATTTGTTTTTTTTCTTGTTAATAAATATATTTGTTATACGAAAGCTCTGTGTCTGTGGTCGCTGAGTATCCATGACGTCACAATATCAAGAAATGGGATTACAAAACGGGAATGGACACATGAAGAGTGATTTTTTAAGTATATGTTTTCCTTAGAAGATAAGCGTCTAGAATAATGCTTAGGAGTCTGATGGATTAAAATATCTATAAAGAATTAAGTTATGAACTTTTTGAATCCTTTTTGTAAATTCCTGGCTTCTGCCAGTTTGTTGCCGTGATTTCACTGCTTCAGTACAACGGAAGTAATTCGTGCGCCAAACCTTTCAGTCTACTTCCCCAATGAGCGGGGTCATTTTCCAGATTCCAAATTCATTTCATTTTGTTTACTCTGAAAGATGGAACTTTTGAAAGGTCCTTCCATAAAATTATAAAGGGAATAAAGGAATAATTGTTTTAATGAAAAACAAAAACTCTAAAACGCGGATTTCTCCTCGAGTTGCAGTTCTTTTACGTCTTACGCGTTTGCCTCATTTTAATATTTCTCCTTTATTTCATTGTTTCCTTAATATACTTTTCCAGAGAATATCGCAATTTGTAGGAAAATGGAGACGTACGTCAGATGCGGTAGTAATTTTTCAGTTGCGATGCAGGACCCCGAAAATTCATTCACAACTTTCTTTTACACAGTTATTATTTTAATAATTCTTGTTTTTAATTATAAAATTTTTAGTCAATTCTCTCATGTATATATTTAGAAATATCTGAGAAAATAAGGAGGCAGACATGTCAGAAAGAGGAGAAAATACGAAATTTATGAATTGGTTTAAATGGATAGTAACTGCCGGATAAGATTATTAGGACCCTGGTGGACCCTGCCGGATACGATTATTAGTGATCCTGGAAGCAAACGCCTTAAATTATTAAGTTTGGACATTTGAATGTAATTATTTTTTCCTCAAACTCATTTAGCGCTATCTCTGGCTCTAATAAGAAATAACACATTCATAATTTGTAATTGATGATATTATGATGATATTATGATGATTTTTAAATAGTTACTCAGAGCTTTGTGACTTACTACCAAACGAAAAGCAAACATATTTGTACATTTTTTGATACTTTGCAGGCAAAATGGTGTCTATTATGAAACATTAGAAAATTAGCTTCAAGAAAACAACGGAATGGAAAAATGCCTAAAAATTAATCGTGTAATTTCAGAAAAAAAATGCAAAATAAACCTTATTATACAGCATAATATACAGCAATATATGCAGCATTCCATTTAACCCTACAGTAGACGCACCCTATTTTGAAACGTCAGTAGTTGGCGGTGGACTGAGTGTCCGCACGTTGCCAAAGTTCACAAAGACAATGTGAAAACGTCTCGAGAATGTTGGAAATATTGAAATGAAAAATTTGATTGATTGAGCAATTGATAAGAGTTTCAAAGTGTATGTATCCAATTCATAAATTTCTTGTATACAAGTTTTCTGGGACCGCCTCACAGAAAGCTACCATGCTGAATATGAATCACCCGAGAAGCTGTAAATTCCTGAATAACAATATTTAACAAATTGAACTCTATTAAAACTAATATCCTAAATCGGCACACGACATTTATAAGTTGACACATTTTTATTCACTTTATTCGTAAAACCATTATCTTCCATTTTTGAACATTCTGATAAAAATATGTAAGCCTGCGATCACATCTAACTAGCGATTCCGCAATCGATGAATAAATTCGATACCACTGCACTGATCAAACCGAAAGAATAAATGATTTAAAACAATTGTGTGTATGAATGTACTGATTCCACGTGATTCCTTCGGTCAAAAACGTTAAATTTAAATAAAATGGAAATTAAAATAAAAAAAACAAATAGACATTAAAAAGAATATATAAAAAAACATGTCTCGCTCGGATTTTGCGCGGACGCCTTTTGCAGTTTTAAGGAAACCTCGCTGTTGGCCTGAGCGAAATATCCCGGGTTCCGGTGCGACACGCAATCGAGTCGTACGTCAGGTTCCATTTCTTCTCGCGCCCTTTCCGGCCTTTTATCGGATTCGCCGCTCCTTTGACGCGGGCCGCCGCCCTTCGCAGGAACAAAGGCCCTCGCGGAGCGCGGGCGGGGCGGAGGCGCTGTGCGCCTCTTTGCGGGGGCGGGGGCGGACGGCGGAGGCGCTGTGTCGCGTGCGCCTCTTTGCGGGGGTGGCGAAGGGGAATGGGGAGGAGGCGGAGAGAGGGCCGCGAAGGTGGTGGCCTAATGGTGGGAGATGTGACAGCCTCGCGGTCGTGATGAAGTTGAGGTTTCAGTTCAATGGCAATATACAGGATGTTTCAAGAAACAATGCGCTTCCTTGCCAAAAATTCTTCCATGAATAACATTCCAATTTAGATGATTTTTTTCTTTCACCTAATTGTAGTGAATCATGTACTCCTCTTTTAAGATGTAACATTGCTATGTAAAACTGTTCAGTAATGATACATAAAATTATTCTTTAAAACTTTTTTAAAGAACTACCGCCGTATCTGCAGCGACTCTGACAGGGTGGTTATAAGGTGATAGTCACGGGTGTGGTAGATTTCCGATTCTAGGTAGATACCTAGGTCGAATTCGACTGCTGTCTTGAGAAAAAATCTAGTGACCGGCATCTCAGATCTGTAGTTTTCCGTGGATTCGCCGATCAATCCCAGGCGAATGCCGGAGTAGTAACCTCAGAAACGGGTCACATAGCGCGCGCAATCGTTCCTCCTCTTCCTTGTCCTGTAGAGAGATTACTATAAGAAGGGACCGCTTTGACAGCTACTGTTTGACCACTACTGGCAATATAATAGCAGGTAATGTGCATGCTCTCATTTTGTCAGTGCGTTTGTTTCCAGTTAGTTGATCTGTAAATGACTTCATCACTACCTCTTGCAATATCATCCCCCTGCATGACGTTCATTTGTTTTCCCGACCTCTCGAAGTGATCCTTTCTTATAGTAAGTCCTCTGTACTATCTCCCCTTGAACACACACTCGCGCTCACGTATTTTGCAATACATTACCACACTTGTCGGGAGACCAATGGTGAGCTTAGGTCTTAATCTGGCTGGGGCAGTGCCCCTCTCAAGAAGATACCTGGAGGGGGAAATAGTGAGGAAGCCGTAGTATAGGTCGGCTGGAACTCATCTAGCGGGTGACGGCACTATCATCTCCAGGCATGAAAACTACATCAATCAAACACTCAGCCTATCTGACCAAGTTATTCCAAAAAATTGGACGAAGGTAACTTGATAAAGGCTTGAGCAACCATTCTACATTTTATCATGATCTCTTCGAACCAAACCCGATTGGATTTTCGGGCAATATTTACATGATAATGAAACGTAACGTGAATTTATTTGACTGCTTGTAGTCGTCCCGGGTGAGAATTACAGGTGATGTGACATATATGTGAAAGACGATTTTAAATTTGCCAAAATATGGTTGGTACATCTTTTCTCTATTCGAAAATTACCCGACTTATTCCTATGAGCTAGTCTACCTTCAAATGTAGCTTGTTCCTCTCTGAATGGGAACAGCAAACAGGCCAAACGAACACTAGGCAGTGAAACAATTCAGTAGACACACTACACATTTCACTTAAAATCATTGATACCATATCAACACAACCGAACCTTGAGTTAATATTTATATTTTACTTCCCCGTCTCGTGACCGGGTTACCGCTTGTTTTATGCCGCAGCGGATTTCCGGTGGCGACCCGCCCCACTGCTCTGCGCGAGCGGTGTTGTGGAAGCGTCAGCGGGGGTGGCGCGGGCGGGCGGGAGGATGAAAAAAAAATCGCACGCGAACTGGCGCTTCCTCGCCCCGTGCTTTCCGATCCGCCGCCGCCGCCGCCGCCGAGTGGGTTTTGCGGGCGTTGGCGACGGCCGCAGCGGCGCTCCGGCGCCGTGGCGAGGGGGGGGGCGTCGGTGCGCACGCTATTGCCCAATTACCGCGCCCTAATTGCTGGAGAGCAAGGAGGAGGAATGGCGAGCACGCGGGCGGGGGCAGGGGTGTGGGTGGGCGTGGGCGTGGCGTTGACGGTTGCGCGCGTCCGGGTCGCTGGTTGGGTGGAGTCGCGGTGGAGATGTGGATGGGACGTGGGAGTGTGAAGAGACGTGGGCTGTGACGGGTAGGGTGGACGTGTGGGTGGAGAGTGGTCGGGAGTGTGGACAGAGGGGTCTGAGACGTGGACACATTTGGGAGAGACACCGTGATGGGAAGAGAAGTTTTGCGGGCGTCACGGGCCGGAATGGGAGCAAGTTGGGAGTGGGACGGAAACAGGACTGGAACGGGACGAGAGCACGATGGAGGCGCAACGAGAACGGCTGGAAGCGGGGTGGCAGAGTGGAGTGAGGGAAATGGAATCAAGTGAAGTCGCGAGTGCGAAGGTGGAGGGCGTGTTAGGTGGAGCGGGAGCGCGCGGGAGCGGATGGAGCATGTGACTGGAGCGTAGTGGAGAGGTGGAGCAGGTGACGCAGGAGGCGGTAGAGGAAGCGGAGGCGATGGTGGAGGCGGAAGCGGAGGGCGAAGCGGTAGGGGAAGGTGAGGGAGAGGCAGGGGCGGAGGCGAAGATGGTAGAGGAGGCGGATAAGGAAGCGGAGGTGCAGGCGAAGGTAGTGGAGGAGGCGGAGGCGGAGGTGGATGCGTTGGCGAAGGCGGTAGAGTAAGCGGAGGAGTAGGCGGATTCGGTAATGGAGGCGTACCTGCGAGCGATGGCGCGGACTTGTACGAGGGCAGACACGCGTGCAGGCCTTGAGTGTGACCGAGGAGGGATGAACATTTGCACCAAGCAGTTAATAGCCTGTGCGTTGACCACACCCACGGCCGGCGTGGACACGATGGCGTGGACACGATGGCGTGGACACGATGGCGTGGACACGATGGCGTGGACACGGCGTGGACAGTTGGATATTCCCGATATGTTTTCCGTGTGATGAGCGGCTATTCAAGGAGATCTGTTTTGGTCGGTGTTTATTCTATCGTTTCCTGAACGATGTAAGTTAACCCCGTTTAAGAATATAACAAATACATGGTACACTTCTGTACAGGTTAACTTCGTCACTCTCGTACACAGAAATACCATAAAGAAAATAGTACTTTAATAGTGATCTGCATGAGCAAACATGCGGCTGAACAAAACCACGCAAAATGATTTTCCTGAAAGTACGCTTACCTAGAACAACAAATAAAGTGCTCCCATAAAACCACTGAAACAAATTATTTTTTAACAAAAACAGAGTTTGCGAGTACAGCAGTAACATAGTTAAGTACATATTGATACCCAGTGCAACGGTTCTTTACTTACCAAGAATATCAAACAAACTGCTGCTCCCCAACGCAACATACGAATCACCCATGAAATTACAAAATCTCGTCAAAATGTCATATTGCAACAGTAATATTTTCCTGCTTAATTTCATAAAAATACAATGTATACTAATAATTGGCAATATTCAGATAAAATGTTGTATGCCACATAATTTGAAAGCAATTAAAAATATGAAATTCTATTCATTGTAGTGATAAAGTATAAAACTAACTACATAAAGTAAGATTAAATCCAAAGTCTAACTTGAAACTAAACCCTTATCCAGTTATGTAGCTCTCCTGTAAAATTTAGTTCTTGTTTGACACGACATTATGCAATTTCATGAACGAATGCCATGAGCGCGACCTTTTCCTTGCAACCTTGCTGTCCCAAATCTTGATCTGTGTCGTTATCAGTAACGCATTATGAGAATTCACTCGGAATGCGCAGTATGAGAATAGGTAGAAAAGTATAATCAAATATTTCCGTCAAAATCGAAACTGATTCTTTGTTTTGGATTTTCTTCTCTGTTTCTGGATAGTTAACGAATCCAAAGATTCCTCTCACGTGATCGGAGGCTGCATAGCTGTCTTTCGTCTTCTGCGCATATTGGAAATTAGTAATATAGATTGTTTCGAGATATAGTTGTTATATATGGATACAGCGATGTTACAATATAAGAGATATAGATGATATTTGTTCTACATTTGATAAGCTAATGAAAGACTAGAGTCGAAACAGCAAGAGAAAATGGATGAGAAAAGGGTTACACAATGCGTTAGGTTTTTGTCTCAAAAACTCATTCAATTGATATCTTTTCTTTAATGCCTTATCAACGTCACTGCTAATTGTATATACTCCTTTCATTGCAAACCGTCGGACAAAGTGAAGTATTACCTCGTACAAAGGTTTTCCTCAGAATTCTGAGACGCATTGTTGAAGACTCAACAGTTGATATGGTGTCAATTTGACATCCTTCTCTACTATATATATTCGATTCCGGTCTGTGCACTTCAGTTATCGTGTGTACGAGTGGCAGCTACTGTTGGCAGATGCTGTGGGAGGGGCAAGTGCGGGTGTCATCCGTTGGAAATACCTGGGAGGGACGTGTTTGGATTTCATTAATTGATTAGTGATTCCGGGCGCGCCAACGGCTAAGGTTATTGGCCCCGTAAGCGTAGTGTGTGTTTTGTGCTCGGGAAGTGGCAGTTTTTTGTCCGTTGGCATTCCGGTGGATGGCGAGGTTCGGGGCTGACCTATCGTCCGCTAGTGGGATTTCCCTAACCTGGATCTTCCACCAGATTTTCTTTTTAAATATGGAGAAAAATTTATCCGAAATATTACGTACATTCGTGAACCTTTCTTGTAAACGATCTTGAAAGACGTTAGAAGCGAGTAATAATTGCCATTGTCGCTTGATGTATTCAGGATCGCGTAAATCAAATTGAACTCCTGAGAACAATGTCAACATTGGCAGAGGGAGACAAGGAGATCCGACCTGAGGCATTGGATATGAATGGTTACGTTCTGTGCAGAAGAAACTAAAAAAACTCATCCAAGTTTTTCGTGCAGAAACATTCCAAATGAGACCGTACACTGTTTGGCGGGGCAAAGAGGCCCTGTAACTCGCACCACTCCCCCTCACTTGCCGGTGGCCCTCCAGCGCTGGTCTTGCGGTGTCCGACGGTATTCGAATCGCCAATTGGGATATTTATGCGCGGTCGGTGCGGAGCGCGGGTTAGGCGTGCTGGTGGCGGGCGGTGCGGGCTGCGGTCAGGCGCGGAGTGGCGGTTAGCGGTTAGTCTTTCCCCGGGTTTCGCTGCCCTGCCGCGCAGCAACGATCCTCTGTCAAACGGCAACAATGGAGTGGGGTGGGGGGGCTGCCGACGAAGGACAAATGAAGTGCGCGCCCCGACCGCACGCTCACTCCTCCTGAGGATTTAAAATGTGCCCCCGCTGAACAGTCCGTTGCCTCTGTTTAATAAATATCACTTTGCGCCCGAGTCGATTAAAGGACACTGCGTCGGCGGAGAGTGGAATTCGCGGGAAGTTACCGGTCGTGTTCATCTGAAACGGATACGTGTGCGTGCTGCTGGCGTTGTATTTTCGTTAAAATTGTAGCCCGTGTTAAGCACTGTTTTGAAAGAGTGCCGAAAACGGTTCCTTTCCTTCGGTTTAAGCAAGATGAAATAGTTGCGATCGAGAATTCCGTTGTGAATTTGCTGCGTGGGTGCAATGTAATAAAAAGGTAACCTTGCTGTTGCTGCAAATATGTCAAAATTGTTTGAAGAGAGAATTTCCTTCGCAGTCAATGAAAGAAAACATAGATATATCTAATTCAGATTGAGAAGGTTTTGCTGGCACTGTTACTATTACAAAACTACTACTTGAAAAATAACAGTTAATTTCTTTTCAACCAACATTTTGAAAGTTTCATATGCCATTTCCTTATGTCCAAGAACCAAGTACTATTTTAAATGTAGTAATTGGAAAAAAGCTGCCGTCGTTAAAGCTTGAAAGACATGCCAATTCATTGTGTTATAACTATTATTTTTCGGAACTGAAAATTCTTCTTCTTTTCAGTACAATGTTGACACTTTTCTTTATCAATTATTTGATTTCTTGCCAACATTTTTTTGCAACAGGCTCAACATTTCACTATTGAGTATGATTCACTGAATGGAATTTGCATGTACTGTTTTGTCTGCACAATCTCCTTGCTATGGAAATCAAACCTCTTTAAGCATCCTAAACCTTCATTATTTTACCCCATTCTGAATCCTCTCACTAAAATTCTTCTCCTCGATACCTTTCGGCTCTCGTTTCGATCAAATGTAGTCCATCTCTCGCTCTCTCTCTCCTCTCTCTCTCTCTCTCTCTCTGCTCTCTCTCTCTCTCTCTCTCTCTCTCTCTCTCCTCGCTCTCGCCTTCTCGCTTCTCTTCGCTCTCTCTCGCTCTTCTCTCTCGCTCTCGCTCTCGCTCTTCGCTTCTCCTTCTCGCCTCTCGCCTTCGCTCTCCTCTCGTTCTCTCGCTCTCGCTCTCGCTCTCTCTCCTCTCTTCTCTCGCTCTCTGTCTCCTCTCTCTCCTCTCCACATCGCGTCGCTTCAACACCATTCCAGAGGAGGTGGAACACTAGAGTACCTAATGATACCTTCATTATCAAATTCCAGGCGCGCTTATCGAATTATTTGCCCCTTGTATCAGCCTCGATAATAGTCCACTCTTGACTCTGCCATGCGAGCAACCGCAGAAAATAGCCCCCCCCCTCCCCTCAACTGGAGGCCCGCTCCACTGGCACCACAGTTGGGTCGCCAACGAATACTGAAGAGGCTCGCTGTGAATTTTCCTCTCCTCCTTTTTTCTTCATCAAAGAAATTGCAAAGACAAAAAGATGAAATTTCACCTTATATTTAAATTTCACTTTATAAATTATACTTCCTATAAATTTGAAATTCCAATACATGATTTCGTAGAAAAATAATAGCATAATTAAATATTATTGTTATTAAAAGAGCAAGAATCGTATAAATGTAATATTCAGGTGTAACTTAGTGTTGGCGTCTTCGAGGAGTTAAACATTTTTATAAAGAAATTTTCGTGTTTATTAATTTGAGGCGTTATCATTAAACTAGAAAATATTGAATCATTTGTGTATAATTTTGCGGAATATAATCCATTTATTTGTAGCTTTCATTCATAAAAATGAACTTTCACAATGCAGAAAAATTTAGAGAGAGAAAAAAAATAAGTTTTCTATCTGTGACATATCTATTCAAGACATTGTTGGCAGGCAATTGCCTGGACTTCAAGTTTAACCAATATGCAATGAGGCACTGGAATATTAAAATAAAAGTGAAATTATAAGATAGAACAATTCATTGATGTAGGCTATTTGGTTTTTTTTTTTCTTTTTTATATAGACAAAATATCTGTGCAAATATAGGATAAATTCCTTGATATATTTTTAACCCATCAGAGAAATGTAAGAAGACATTACAATGTACTGCGTTAAGGGGAGTATTTACTTTTGCGAATATTTTTTGGAAAAGTTAAGGTAGATTAACGTTTGCCCCAAAAATAGAAATATATTTTCATCCCAGGCAGGCGTTCTTCTAAAAATTTGGCGTCAAGAGAGGTTTATACATGAAATGAAATACTATTAGTATATGCAGTTTAAATCATTGCATATCTAAAGTGCATATTTCAGAATTCGTTGCATTAATAAAATGCCGTATTTTTAAAGGAATATTTCAAAGATTTTTGAGATGAGGCCAAAAAAATCCTCTCTCTGCGATTATTAAAATGTATCGCAAAAGTATGTCTTCTTACTCTGTTGACCGTAGGCTGCATTAGGCGACGTAGAATCCAACGCCCGAGCTTGTAGGCAAGCTCTTCCCGGAGCGCGGGACGCGCGTCGCGTCGTTGTCGTGTCGTGTCCTCTCGTGTCGTTGGCCGCGTCGCTGTCGCGTCGCGTCGTGTCGCGTCGTTTGTCGCGTCGTGTTCGCCGTCTGTCGTGTCGCAGTCGTGTCGCGTCGTGTTCGAGGCGTGCTTCGAGTCGTGTCGAGTCGCGTGTCGAGTCGTGTCGAGTCGTGTCGTGTCGCGTTCGTGTCGCGCTCGCGTCGGCGTTGGCGTCTCGTCGTGTCGTGTCGTGTCGTACGTATCGTATCGTGCTCGCTGTTTCCATTCGTGTCGCGTCGTGTCGCAGTCGCGTGCGGCCCGCTGCCCGGCGCTGGCGGGGCGCTGCGAAGTGCGGCGTGGGCCCGGTGGGCGCAACCGCGTGGCGCGCTCCTAATCGAAGGCTGCGCCTAAGAATAGGCTGTTTGCCGCCGGCCCGCGCTTTATGTTGGGCGGCCGCGCGCGCTTTTGTCAGGATTTCCTCGCTCGCAGTCGCGCGTGCCCACCGGCCGCGCGGACGGAGCGAGGTGGGGCAGCGCGGTATGGTGGAGCTGCGAAGTATCATCCATTTCATGGTGTTTGGGGGTTTTTGATATTTGGGATTGCATGGGATTCCATGATATTTGGGGCGTATTGCTTATGGTCCCTTCACCCTTGGACATTCATTTCACTGATATCATAATTCAAGCGTAACAACCTTGCCGTACTGGGCTAAAGCTGGAAAGCTGGTTCCTGAAATATACACACGTTAATACGTGTAGCGGGAGTCAGTATGGCTACACGCCAATTAATAATAATAATAATAATAATAATAATAATAATAATATAACAATAATATAACAATAATATAAAATAATATAATAAATAATATATATAAATATTAGTAATGATAATAATGAAAGATTACGCGGATAATTTGTGTTTTATCAATATACAATATTAAAAGCGTCTCGCGAGAAAGAAAGAAGATACCTGCAATATTACATATAAATGAAATATAAAGTGTTTGAAACGAAAGAATAGAAATAATGAGGAAATACAGAAACGGAGAAAAGCGAAAATGCTAGATTATGTTGAGGTCATAAAATAATATTTCATCATGTACAGAAAACATAATATTTACTGTATGATATTTGATACGCAGAGGCATTTAAAGCGCAACTTACGAATCTCGTACTGTTGGGGGAAGGTATTATGAATTCCATATAATCTGGTGTTGTGTGAATTTTAAATTAGCAAATGGAATGGTAAGAGAAACATTACACGCGAATGAACAATGTACTATAAAGATTCCAAACTATGACTAATGATGGGCAAATGCTCCGTCTATTATGTTTCAAGAAGGAAACATTTCTTCAAGGAAAGCCGTATTTGGCCATTAATAAATAGAGTAACTAATTGAATAGTTTACCTGCACTAGTACATTCCACAGGATATCACCGTAATTTTAGACACATCGAGTACTTGAGCAATTTAAATTTCTCAATTATCCTTAAATATTTAATATTATCGTGGGTAAATGTTAATAACAGTTCAGATAAAATAATATCCCCTTTCTGCCTAACAAATAACAACACAATTATTTTACCGCGTCTGCACACGGTGGTATTTACTTTGTATTTTACATTATTTTCCTTAATTGCATTGATTGAGGATACAATTATAATAATAATAATAATAATAATAATAATAATTAATAATAATAATAAATAATAAATTTCATTGAATCCATTTCTTAATTAACTAACGATTTAATTCAAAACCGTCAAAAGAAACACCAATACGCCAACATTGCTTTGCAAATCCCGTTTAACCGACTTCTTTTATTCAAGATCTCCGCTAAATTTTGCTCTAGCTTGAACGCTTTGCTCAAATACGAGAGGTTGCGGAGATCGGGAGAAGCTTTTTGAATCGCCAATATTCCAATTGCAACACCGCGTAGTATTGTAAGTTCTGCACTCAAAAACAATTGCGCAGCTTTTATCGCGCGCGTTCCAAATCCCGCTGCCGCCGTCCGCTGGTGACGTGACTATGGAGTGAGTGAGTTTGAGTGAGTGACCTGAGTGAGTTGGAGTGGGTGAGTGAGTAGCAGCTTTGGTGAATTCGAGCGAAGTGGTATGCGTCTCGGTTAGCAAGCGCTTCATCATGCGAATCACACTCGTTCGAGCAACGAACGGAATCCCCAAAATCGTAACCGAAACTGCGAAAAACCGTTCTCGCTTGCTGAGAGTAAAACGGAAAATGAAAAACTGTTGTTTTCATTACATAAACGAATTCGTATTGCCGGACCGGAGGCTTTTATTTGAACGGTTTGGGCCTCGGGTTTCAGTTTTTTAAAATCAATATAAAATAATTTTTGTGAAGTCTTTACTTCGGATTAGAGAAGATACCATAGTGTTAAACCAACAGACGTGCTGAGTTTTTTAGAGTGCGGCATTTAATTTTCGTTTTCTTTTATTCTGAATAATTGCAGGCGTTTGTACCCCTGAATGGAAAAAAGATTACGCTCAAAAGTGTATTAAGTCGAAGTTCTATATCTTGTACCTCACCATTTCAAAATTATTTAATAGAAAAATTTGGAAAACCTTTAGCTACAGTTCAAACTTTGAAATCCAGAATCAAAAAAGATTTGTTATTCAAATACTAAAATAGACGTATTTTTGAAACCGAAACGGAAATTTACGTGAAATGGTAAGCATTGCACACACAAATGCCTTGGAGGCCCTTGAGGAGTACGCTTCATAGGAGAATTCGCATTTCGATATTTCCACTGTCCCCGAGACTCACATTATTTTAGAGCGGGTTCCCTGAATGCGTTATATTATTATTATTATTATTATTATTATTATTATTATTATTATTATTATTATTATTATTAGTCAGTTGAATCTCTAAATACAACTTGTTAGCACCAAAAGCGTGATGTGTCCAGTTCTTCGGTTATGTGTTCGTTGATAATGACCCATTTTTGTCAAGATTGTTTCTGATGCAATGACTTTCTGTCACCTTCGGCTGTGGAAAAAACTCCAGAGTAAGTTGTTTCGCGAGCATTTGCAAACCAAGGCGAAAGAATCTTTTCATTTCTCGTGTTGGATACCAACTTCGGTGGCGAGGGTTGATTTACTGAGGCTCTGATACCGAAGGAAGTGCGGGGGTATTTTTCGAAAGGGCGGAAAATCCTAAAGTGGCAATGTCATGCTTGTGGCATGTAAAAAAGCCCTGGCAGGTGTCTGGCTGAATTAAAATCCCTCTAGCAAATTTCCTCGTCTTACGTAGAGCTTCGCATTACTCTCAAGCAGGAAAGCTCGGTTGTAGTTAAACTCATTAGCGACATTCCTCTACGCCCATGTTTGAAGTATTGTCCCCTACACCCCTTCTTCAACGAGTCCCAAGAATCGCGCGAGGGTGGGGGGCAGACTTGAATGGAAGCCGGGACGAATAAGGTTGCAGAAAAAAAACTTTTAAAAACATTCCAATGGGCGTATCCCAACCCATACCACATAACAAATTAAACGTTAATAGTGTACCAATTACTGAAACAAACTGCCTCTCAATCATTTTTCCGACGCCCGCGTTCTAAATCTGTTTGTCCCGCTTAGTCTCCTACGGAAAAGGTAGTAACGACTTTTACGAGTGCCACGAGCGAGGTTTTATAGCCGGACTTGTTAGTGTATGGGTTACCTTTAAACTGTAAGCGCGCGTAGATGCCGGGTGTGTCCTTCAGGAGCTGCTGCGTTTAAGTGCTCTACGCTTGTCCCACTGTGCGCAAAGAAAGTGCTTCAGCGACTTGAAATGTTTGACGTGAGGGCAGCTGCCGCCAGTATACCTATTTTTTGGGGGACCGAGCATTTCATGCTCTTATCCATGTCTCTTCACGCAGTTCCTGGAGTCTCTTTCAAACGATACTTCGCTATTCGTCAATGAGTTTTGAAATCATTTAAAAAAAAACCCATTCCTCTTCCTTTTAGTTTTATCCTTCCTCCTTCCCTGG
>BOPP01000068.1:619388-630768 GCA_017312745.1 Gryllus bimaculatus | reverse complement strand
GGCGTTTCCGCCTCGCGGCCACGCGATTACGCGCTTCGCGGAAGTTTCTGCTCGGAGAGAGACACCTGTTTTGGAAGAGATTTATGCCCTTTTGCTCTCCGCGGAGGGTGGAAAAGGTTAAATTATTTGCGACGGTGCGAATTTCGAGGAAATTTGTTGACGGAAAAGGTCACATTAGCGAGTCTGACGTTTCGCTAAATTGTAATTGTATTCCAGGGAACGCTAAGCGTTTGAAATGTGTTGACTCTTTCCGTATCACTGAGGCGCCACTGATCTGGGCAATGGTGTTCGCGTTTCAGCGAATAATAGAATTCACTTCAGATGAAATGTTTGCGATCGTTTGTGTGATGCAGTTTGATACTCAGAAATTACGTACGATAGAGAGGGTATTGTTAAAACACTAAAAACGTCCAAGAAGTGACCGATGTAAAACTTTTAGTATGTGTAGAGTGAATAATCCATGCGGAGCAAGACTCGCATACAAGGTCAAAATGTACTAGAAACCAACACCAGAACGGAAAAGAAAGATAATAAAAATGATGTAGGGGTTGAAGAATACGCATAACTATTTAATTTCTATTGAATTACGGTAGCTTTGAGACCATGTATATTGCAGTTTTATTCTTCTTCATAAATGTTACTGTCTCCAATGCAATAAAATCGTAGAGAAATGTGTGCGTTGTTCATGTGCAGAAATACAAAAGAATTTGAAGGTTTTTTCTGGTTCCCAGCTTTCAACTCGGACACATTATATTCCTAGATGTGGTAATAGTATCAAAAAACAAACGAACAACAAAAGAAAAACAACAAACAAAAACAAAAAACAACAAACAAAAACAAAAAACAACAAACAAAAACAAAAAACAACAAACAAAAAACAAAAACAAAATAAAAAAAACAAAAAAAACAAAAAAACAAAAAAAAACAAGAAAACAAAAAAAACAACAAAAATACCTCCTCTTCAAACTCGATAATTAGGGGTCCTTTTTGTCCTGCGGGCGGGCGTTCTTCGATCGCCATCTCCCTCCCCCCTCGTATTACCTCGCCCTCATTCCCATTCATTCCATTGAGGCAGATTTCCAGAGAGAGAGAGAGAGAGAGGGCTCTTTCAGACGGACGGCAGCCGGTCGCGGGTCGGCGCCGAACACTCGGCCGCACATCGCGCGATCACTCGGAACAGATGCAGGAATTCACGCGATGGCAGCTGTAGGCGGCGGCGTTGGCGCTGGCGGGCGCGGGGGCGCATGCGAGGAAGAAAAAAAGGAATAAAGGCGGGGTTACGATCCCTTGATGTATTCGATATTTCGTTGATAGGAGAATGAATGCTTATAGTTGATGAGTTGTGTAATTAATGGCGGATCATTTTTTACTCTTAATTGGATTTTGTGATGTTTGTTCGTCGTTGATTGACTGTGCAGTCGGTTAACGGCTTTTAATTTAATACACACCACGTTCTAATATTAATTTTAACAATGAAAATAATAATAATTATCAATGCAATTAAGAAGAAAAATATCTTTGCGAACTCATTGTAGGAACTTCTAAATATTGATTAAACGTTATTTGTGAAATACATACAAAATCGTTTGAGGGGTTTCAAAAGTTCCATGGTTACTAGAGGTGAGAAGAAAATTGAAGTTTTATTTGCTTTTATTGATTACTGAGAGCTGGAGTTCTTCTTTGATATTCGGAATGCATCATATTGGTTGAATACCAACTATAAGTTTTTAGAAGTTTTTAATTGTGCAATGTGGCCAAGAGTCACGGATGCCAGTTAGAGATGTGTCATTATTTGCGCCCAAAATTGGTGAGCTAGATTTCAAATATTAATAAACTGGATCCTGAAATCTATTTGTATATATTGAAATATCACATCAAAGAGGGTTAAGTAGCAATACATTTTGTTGATTGTTTGAGAGAGTTGTGCCCATTAATTTATTGATAAATGAAAAATATTCACACTACTTTTGGCTGCGTTAAGCCTTCTAATAATGATTTCAGTGTATTTGCTCAACAAACAACTTCATTCCCTGCGACGCATGGACTAGTGTCGACTTGGACATAAGGTGTGAGACACGTAACAGTACTGAATGCGGCGAGAGCGGGAACGGTGGTGAACTCATGTCATGGCGATAGTCGAGAGGTGAGTGCACTGGAACTGCGGGATTCGTAGCCGAGTGCGGACGGGAGGAAGGTGAAGTTGGTGACGGAGAGGGCGGGAATCGCCAGGGAGGCAGTAGTGAATTTAGTGGGTGTGGCATGTAAGATGAGATTTAGAAATACATGGCGGAGATGTGGTGGAGGCGTAATGATAGAAGAGAGCCGTATAGAGTGAGGGTTGGACGTTTTTTTAACAATCGGCGAAAGAAAATGCATAAATGAAACGCGCGAGGAATGCGCTGAGCAATAAGTGATGATTCAAAATGTTGTACTTGACGAGGTAGTTCAGTTTGCTCAACAAAAATTTCGCAATTTCTTACAGCCAATTTTATTCGCTTTGCTCGCGCATTTGCAAGTCGACAACGAGGCTCCAGTCTTTGACTTCCGCGATTAGCATGAAACAGCCTTGAGCCAAGCCAACACCAACTTTCAAGCGCGTTTTGCGCAAAAGTTCGGATACGACTTTATCGCGTAACTATCGTTACTTCGCTCGTATCACGTGACTATTAATAAATTATTTTACATAAATAAATCCAATTAAGTTCCTTTACTTAATTAAATTGTCTTATCGGAATATTTTTTGAACTAAAAAATTAATTTTTATAGATGAGATTGACTAAGATATGACGGGGGATTGGAATGAGGAGAAAAATGAACGGGACAGAGATGGGGTAAGGTGGGGGAGGGGCAAGGGTGACGGTGTAGGGCGGTGAGGGTTCGGGATGAATTCGAAGCGAAGCCCCAGGGGGGGGGGAGCGAATGAGTATTTACTCCCTGAACAACAACTACTTAGGATTTTTTTCTTGTAAGCGTTGTGCACGTTACGTCCTGAGAGTGACGGTATTGTTTGTTCTTTGAAACGTGAGATTCAGTGCCGACTTACACTAGGTTTCCGCAGGTTTCCTCTCCAGATATCTCCCCCTAGCGGATACGACTTTATTGCGTAACTATCGTTATTTCGCTCGTATCACGTGACTATTAATAAATTATTTTACATAAATAAATTCAATTAAGTTCCTTTACTTAATTAAATTATCTTATCGGAATATTTTTGAACTACAAATTTTATTTTTATAGATGAGATTGACTAAGATATGATGGGGAATTGGAATGAGGAGGAAAATGAAGGGAACAGCGATGGGGTAAGGTGGGGGAGGGGCAAGGGTGACGGTGTAGGGCGGTGAGGTGGCGAGATGAATTCGACGCGAAGCCCGGGATAGGGGTAATGAGTATTTATTCCCCGAGCGACAACTACTTATGTATTTTTTCTTGTAAGTGTTGTGCACGTTATATCCTAGGAGGTGACGGTATTGTTTGTTCTTTGAAACGTGAGATTCAGTGCCGACTTACACGTAGGTTTCCGCAGGTTTCCTCTCCAGATATCTCCCCCAAGCAGAGCATGGCCCCGGTCGTCATAAACTCGAAGCTGAATGGTAGTGTAGTGAATGCAGGTGTGTTTACGTGCAAGGGGAACCAGGGGTCAAGGATGAGGACGGAAAGATCGCGCGCGGCCCGGTGGCTCGGATGTTACTGTATTGCTCCTGCATTCCCTTTGGTAGATCGGGAGGGGTGGTTGCGTGTCCGGGAGGGGGGACGGGAGCATAGTAGTCTCTCTGAGTCTGCGGACGGGGTGAGACGTGGTCGCGAGTAGGCCCAGGGGGCAGTGGGAGTGGTGACTGCGCCAAGTGCTGGTGCCCAAAATGCAAAGGCGCGCCGCTGTCAGAGACCGCAACACGAGGCACCGCTGCTACCCAGGTCATCACAGAAATGGTCGCTGTGAAGGCAGCGTAGGATAGGACGCAGAGGAAGAGAATATTCAATGGCAATTACGAAGTCTTGTGAGGCACGAGTCGCTGTATTACATTAGTTTTGGAAATCTCATTTTAAAGAGGACGCTGCCATTCGAAGCATTTAGCCCGGATAGTAAGTCTACAATAAGTGTGAATATGAATATTTTCTTTCAGTCTCATGAAGCTGATAATGATTAAAATATTAGGATTCACACAGAGGTTATAATAGTGGTCTCTATATTTTTATAAGGTTTTCTCCAATTAATTGCTTCACTATTATTACTTTACCCTAACGCACCGCGCGCAATCTTCGCATTCCATTCCTTGTTCTATCCTACCCCATACTTACACACACCATGCTACCACACATGCCGGGAAACCGGTCGCGAGTTTAGAGCTTCTCTCGGCGGGGGCGGTGCCCCGTTTTGGGAGATTCCTGCTTGGGGAAACCGCTGTAGGTCGGCGACGGATCTGAACGGGAATGATTGCCTTATCAGTTGATGCGCCTGGAATCACTAATCAACCATTATTGCTAATGTGGAGACCGTTAAGATTTAAAGATTATATTAGATTTAAAACATTCAGTGAGAATTAAAAATTTAACTTAGATTAGATAGTTTTTAATATTATAAAAGTCAATCAGGATAGCTTTTGTGGCCTCGAGGTTAGCCCGGAAATCTATAATAAGTGTATATATGAATATTTTAATCCAGTCACATGAAGCAGATAATGATTAAAATATCGGGATTATAACAGAGAGGTTTGTAATAGTGACCTTTATAACTTTCTACATGTTTTTCTCCAAGTAATCTCGAGATAAACGCTATTTTGTTTAGTGAGCACAAAGAGCAAGTGCGATTAGTGTCAGGCCGGTTGGCGAGCGGTTGGCGGCTGCGGAAGCCGCGTGTGCCAGTGCAGGACGAGATCCCAAAAGGGGAGAAAGGATTATAATGGGGGAAGCCGGAAGAAGGGAGGGGGAGAGGGCCGTTTTGCCGCCTTCGCGGCTCACGCGATTTACGCGCTTCGCGGACAGTTTCTGCTGCGGAGAGAGACACCTGTTTTTGGAAGAGATTTATGCCTTTTGCTCTCCCGCGAGGGTGGAAAAAGGTTAAATTATTTGCGTACGGTGCAATTTCGAGGAAATTTGTTGACGGAAAAGGGTCACATTAGCGAGTCTGACGTTCTCGACCTAATTGTAATTGTATTCCAGGAACGCTAAAGCCGTTTGAAATGTGTTGAACTCTTTCCGCGTATCAACTGAGGCGCCACTGAATCTGGGCATGGTGTCGCGTTTCAGCGAATAATAGAAATTCACTTCAGATGAAATGTTGCGATCGTTTGTGTGATGCAGTTTTGATACTCAGAAATTACGTACGAATAGAAGAGGGTATTGTTAAAACACTAAAAACGTCCAAGAAGGACCGGATGTAAACTTTTAGTATGTGTAGCAGTGAATAATCCATGGCGGAGCAAGTCTCGCATACAAGGTCAAAATCGTACTGAAACCACACCATAGGAACGGAAAAGAAAGATAATAAAAATGATGTGGGGTTGAAAGAAATACGCATAACTATTTAATTTCTATTGAATTACGGTAGCTTTGAGACCCATGTAATATTGGCAGTTTTATTCTTCTTCATAAATGTTACTTGTCTCCAATGCAATAAAATCGTAGAGGAAATGTGTGGCGTTGTTCATGTGCAGAAATACAAAGAATTTGAAGGTTTTTTTTCTGGGTTCCAGCTTTCAATCGGACACATTATATTCCTAGATGTGGTTATAGTATCAAAAAACAAACAACAACAAAAGAAAAACAACAAACAAAAACAAAAAACAACAAACAAAAACAAAAACAACAACCAAAACAAAACAACAAACAAAAAACAAAAAACAAAAATAAAAAAAACAAAAAAACAAAAAAACAAAAAAAAAACAAGAAAACAAAAAAAAAACAAGCAAAATACGTCCTCTTCAAACTCGATAATTAGGGGTCCTTTTTGTCCTGCGGGCGGGCGTTTCTTCGATCGCCATCTCCTCCCCACTCGTATTACCTCGCCTCATTCCATTCAATTCCATTGAGCGCAGAATTCCAGAGAGAGAGAGAGAGAGAGGGCCTCTTTCAGACGGACGGCAGCCGTTCGCGGGTCGGCGGTCCGAACACTCGCCGCACATCGCGCGATCACTCGGAACACAGATGCAAGGAATTCACGCGATGGCAGCTGTAGGCGGCGGCGTCTGGCGCCTGGCGGGCGCGGGCGCAATGCGAGGAAGAAAAAAAGGAATAATAGCGGGGTTACGAATCCTTGATGTATTCGATATTTTCGTTGATAGGAGAATGAATGCTTATAGTTGATGAGTTGTGTAATTAATGGCGGGATCATTTTTTACTCTTAATTGATTTTTGTGAATGTTTGTTCTCGTTGATTTGACTGTGCATGTCGGTTAACGCTTTTAATTTAATACACCACCACGTTCTAATATTAACTTTTAACAATGAAAATAATAATAATTATCAATTGCAAATTACGAAGAAAAGATCTATGCGAACTCATTGTAGGACTTCTCAAATATTGATTAACGTTATTTGTAAAATACATACAAATCGCTTGAACGGGTTCCGAAAGGTTTTTTGCATGGTTAACTAGAGGTGAGAAGAAAATTGAAGTTTTATTTTGGTTTTTTATTGTTTACTGAGAGCTGGAAGTTCTTTTTTGATAATTCGGATGTAATTCATATTTGTTGAATACCAACTTTAAGTATTAGAAGTTTTTTAAATTGTGTTAATTTGGCCAAGAGTCATGGATTCCAGTAAAAATATTAATTATTTGCGTTCAAAATTGGGTGAGATCGAATTCAAATATTCGTAATATTGGATACCTGAAATCCATTTGCATAATTGAAATCTCACTTAAAAAAGGGATAAGCAACAATTGTATACTTTTCTTCGAGAGAATTGCCCCCATATAATTTATTGAAAAATGAAACATATCCTCCTACTTATGGCCTGCCGTTAAATTTTTCTAATAAAATAATTTCAAGTGTATGTGATCAACAAACAACTTCATCTCTCTGTGGCATGGGGCTAATTTTTAGTGTCGACTCGGATATAAGGTGTGAGATACGTAAGCAGTACTGAATGCGGCGAGAGCGGGAACCGGTTGGTGAACGTCAAATGTTATGGCGATCAGTCGAGAGGTGAGTGCACTGGAACTGCGGTATTCGTGGCCGTGTGCGGACGGAAGGAAGGTGAAGTTTTGGTGAATGGAGAGGGGGCGGGAATCGACAGGGAGGCAAGTAGTGAATTTAGTGGGTGTGGCATGTAAAGATGAGATTTAGAATATACTGGCGAGATGTGGTGGAGGCGTAATGATAGAAGAGAGCCGTAATAGAGTGAAGGGTTTGTACTGTTTTTATTTTAACAATCGGCGCAAAAATGCATAACATGAACGCGCGAGGAAATGCGCTTGCAATAGTGGATGATTCAAAAATGTGTACTTGATGAGGTAGTTTCAGTTTGCTCAACAAAAATTTCGCATTTCTTACAGCCAATTTTTATTCTCTTTGCTCGCGGCATTTGCAAGTCCGACAAGCCGAAGCTCCAAGTCTTTTGACTTCCGCGATTAGCATGAACCAGCCTTGAGCGCAAGCCAGACACCAATTTCAAGCGCATTTTGCGCAATGTTTCGATACGACTTTATCGCGTAACTTCACTCCGTATCTGGCGTGACTGTTAATAAATTATTTTACATAAATAAATCCAATTAAGTTCCTTTACTTAATTAAATTGTCTTATGCGGAATAATTTTTGAACTAAAAAATTAATTTTTATAGAATGAGTTGACTAAAGATATGAACGGGGGATTGAATGAGAAGAAAACTGAACGGACAGAGATGGGAGTAAGGTGGGGGAGGGGCAAGGGTGACGTGTAGGGCGGTGAGGGTTCGGGATGAAATTCGAAGCGAAGGCCCGGGGGGGGGGGAGCGAATGAGTATTTACTCTGAACAACAACTACTTAGGATTTTTTCTTGTAGAGGCGTTGTGCACGTTACGTCCTTGAGAGGTGACTGTATTGCTTGTTCTTTGAAACGTAAGATTCAGTGCCGACTTACAACGTAAGGTTACCCGCAGGTTTCCTCTCCAGATATCTCCCGAGCAGAGCATGGCCCCCGGTCGTCATAACTCGAAGCTGAATGGTAGTGTAGTGAATGCAGGTGTGTTTACGTGCAAGGAACCAGGTCAAGGATGAGGACGGAAAGATCGCGCGCGGCCCGGTGGCTCGGATGTTACTGTATTGCTCCTGGCATTCCGCTTTGGTAGATCGGGAGGGGTGGTTGCGTGTCCGGGAAGGGGGGACGGGAGCATAGTAGTGCTTCTCTGAGGTCTGCGGACGGGGTTGAGAACGTGGTCGCGAGTAGGCCCAGGGGCAGTGGGAAGTGTGAACCTGCGCCCAAGTGCTGGTCCCAAATGCTAAGGCGCGCCGCTTTGTCAGAGACGGCAACACGAGGCACCGCTGCTACCCAGGTCATCACAGAAATGGTCGCTGTGAAGGCAGCGTAGGATAGAACGCAGAGGAAGAAGAATATTCAATGGCAATTACGAAGTCTTGTGAGGGCTAACGAGTCGCTGTATTACATTAGTTTTGGAAATTCATTTTAAAAAGAGGAACGCTGCCATTCGAAGCATTTAGCCCGGATAGTAAGTATAGCAATAAGTGTGGGAATATGAATATTTTCCTTTAAGTCTCATGAAGCTGATAATGATTAAAATATTAGGATTCACCAGAGGTTATAATAGTGGTCTCTATATTTTTTTATCAGGTTTTTCTCCAATTTTGCTTCACTATTATTACTTACTTTAACCCTAACGCGCAATCCGCGCGCAATCTTCGCATTCCATTCCTTGTTCTAATCCTACCCCATACCTTACAAACAGTACGCTCCATGCTACCACACATGCCGGGAAACCGGTCGCGAGTTTAGAAGCTTCTCTCGGCGGGGGCGGTGCCCACCGTTTTTGGGAGATTCCTGCTTGGGAAACCGCCTGTAAGGTCGGCGACGGATCTGAAGCGGAATGATTCGCCTTATCAAGTTTTGCTGCGCCTGGGAATCACTAATCAACCATTATTGCTGAATGTGGAGACCGTTAAGGATTAAAGATTCTATTAGATTTAAAACATTCAAGTGAGAAAATTTAAAAATTTAACTTAGATTAGATAGTTTTTAATATTATAAAAGTCAAATCAGGATAGCTTTTGTGGGCCTGACGTGGAGGTTAGCCGGAAAATCTATAATAAGTGTAATATATGAATATTTTAATCCAGTCAACAATGAGCAGATAATGATTAAAATATCGGGATTATAACAGAGAGGTTTGTAATAGTGAACTTTAATAACTTTCTACATGTTTTTCTCCAAGTAATCTCGAGATAAACGCTATTTTGTTTTAGTGAGCACAAAGAGCAAGTGCGATTAGTGTCAGGCCGGTTGGCGAGCGGTTGGCGGCTGCGGAAGCCGCGTGTGCCAGTGCAGGAACGAGATGGGCCGCGTAGCGGGTGCGCGAGCAGCGCTGCGCTCGGCCGCCGTCAGCGGAGAAGCCCCTTGGCGAGGTGCGGACGCATTCTGTGATTACGCAGCGGGCTTGGCGCGCGCGGGCCCCGCCCTTTTAAGCCCTCTGATTGGAGATTATCGGCCGCTCTGATCGCCCGCGAGTGGAACGGAACGCGGCGGAGAGAGACGGAAGCGCTGTGTGGCGCAAGCGCGGTGTTCGCCCGGCGGCGTCCCCGGCCCCTTCTCCTCCCCGCCGTCGTCCCGCTAATGGCTTGACCTCCGCACAACATGTCGCTGGAGGACGTCGCCTTCGCAACCTTACGCCCCCGCCCTTCTAACCCTCGGCTGCCCTCCGACCGCTCGCTTTCGCGCTCAGTTTGCCGCCATTTGCACTCTCGTTCCCTGCTGCCGCCACTCCTGTGCGCCATCGTCTCCGCCCGTCCCCGCTGCTTCAACAACCCCGCCTACGTCTTAAGCATCCACCCACATAACTGTCCATCGCCTCCGTCCTACAGTCTGCGACCTCTTGGACCTAGCGTCCCCATTTCTTCTGCTCTCCGAGCTGTTTTTCGAACATACTGCTCTCTGCTTCCGCCTTCATTGCCTCATCACCGCCCTCTCTGCCCCGACGCTCTCCTTTCTCACCTTCTCTGCCATCCTGCTCCACCAACCTCGTCCCCCGCTGCTTCATCGTCCTCGTTACAGCTGACCTCCGCCCACGGCGCCTGTAGCCTACCAAAAACGGGTTATTGACGCGCGCGAATCTTACCTACCTCTTCTGGCGACTTTATCCCCTCCCCTTACCCAGACCACGCTTACACTAAACACGCACTATACAGCAGATATGCCGGGAGAACCGTCGGGAGTGTAGAGTTTTGGGGTGTCCCGCGTGGTGGAGTACTCTCGTTTGGAGAAAACCCCGGTATCCATGGTAGGTCGGCGTCGGATCTCACCCATACAGCGAGGGATTGATCACCGCCACCTCTCCAAGCAAAAAACACGCACTACCTTACGGGACTAATGACTCTTGTAGTTGACGTGTCTGGAAATCACTAAAACACAATTCAAATCCACAGCTGTCGCCTGCATTTGCCTACGTGCCTAACGCTCCATTCTGGGCTTCCTCTGCCCCCCATTAAATGTCACTGTCGCCTCGCTCCATCGTCCGTGCCGCCCACGTCTCCCGGCCTCTCCGCCCGCGCGGCCGCCCCGCCGCCCACACGGCCACCCTCCATTGCCCTCGCCCGACGCTGTACATCCGCCTTCGAGCTCGTGGAGCCTTCGCCGCTCCGAATGCCCTGACATCCTCGCCGCCAATCCCGTCTCCACCTGCTACCTTCTACCCTCGATGCAGCATCCGTTCTCCTCAACTCCCATCGCCCCTGCCATAACTCATCCCCGCGTGTGCGCTGCGCCTCCCTCGAACGCGAGAGGACAACGGCCGCAGGTGTCCTGCGTCCTGCTTCTCACCGTGCACGCGTCACCTTGCCCCAGTCGCCGCATACGTCCTCACCGCGCCAACCGCGCACAGTGCCTGCGATGCGCCCAAGAAGGGATTTCGTGTCTACTTACTAGTCTTTGGTTACGGCACTTCACATCCATTTGATAGCTATGATGAAATGACTACGTGGTTAAACTGGAGAATATTATGGTGATTTCCAGTTTTGAAAACGGATCACTTTATTTTCTCAACTTTATTTCATGTCTACTTACTGCTTTTGGTTGCAACTTCACACCCCATTGATAGCTATGAATGAAATCACTCACGTATTAGGATATTATAATCGAAATTTCCAGTTTTAAACGGATCACTTTTTTTTTCTCACTTAATTTTGTGTCTATTTCACTAGCCTTTGGTTATAACTCAAATCCCATCGATAACT
>BOPP01000068.1:595753-619363 GCA_017312745.1 Gryllus bimaculatus | reverse complement strand
CTACGATGAAATGACTACGTAATAGACTGAGATACGATGTGATTTCCAGTTTTAAAACGGAACACTTTATTTCATCGTATCGTGTTTTTGTTTTCGAAATTTCATTTGGTTTTTCTTTCTAAAAATTATAGGTATGCAAATTGTTCTGATTTATGGTGCGAAGACGTCGTAACAGATACTGGCAACGGAGTTAATGAAGATAGAAACTTGGCTTTCCAGAAGACGCGCTACCTAGGCAAAGTTTCGGCCGTCATACTGCGACCTTCCTCAGGGCGAAGTGCCCTGACCCACCCTCAGTGCAAAATGACGAAGATAACTATGCTACAATAATGTATATATTCGTATTCTCCGTAACTCTTTCTAAATCTATTTCCTGAAAATAGAATACGCTAAGGAAAGGTGACGGCTTTCGGTTTTGTACTAGTTTCATCATAGATGCAAATAACAGATGCTAATTTCATGAGTATTCGCGTTTACGTCGCTGGATAGAGAATTTCCTTCCCCTCATTGCTGCGTCAACAGATTTAAGACGAAAAATTTAGATTTTCGCTGATCATGAAGGAAGGAAAACAGCAGACGCTTATGCAACCTGCAACACACAGTACGCCGTAACACACGTTACGATCGTTTCTAATCCGGAAGCGATGGTTTTTGAACGATCTGAACTCGGGGCTTTTAAGACGTTGTCAAACAGAGAAATTTTTTGCGATGTCAGACTGAGAGATTTTGGACGTTCTCAAAATGAGACTTTTCTTTCTGTAGTGTATCCTCACCCTGAGGCACAAGTTGTCAGGATTATTCAAAGTTTTATTCCTATATGAAGTCATTTTTAGTGACCTAAAATGTAGAATTCTCAGTCATTAGCAACATTAATTAATCGTTATATTACCAATATCATTATTACATGTATTTATATGCTGAGCTCGTTCTAAACACAATTTAAATCAATCATAAACGAAAAGTGTATTTTCAGTGACTGGTCGTTTTGAATTACTTTTTAAAATGTGACAAAGTAACAAAATTATGTATTTGAATATTTATTTTCTCATTCTATAGATTATGCAGTTATTAATAATTTGGACTCAACTTTTGAGTTTTATAAAGCTTCCAAGAAACAGCGAAAACAAAACGAAATTAGAGTTCTGTGAATATTCTGCCCAGTGTGATTTGCGAGCAAAACTGCTGCGTTCTCGCCGTTCAACGAAGCATTAAACCCCCTTTCAACGCAACGATGTGCAGACGCGGCTAAGTCGGAATGCGGTGTGATTGCTCGTTGTTTGGCAACCACCTGTGGCCAATTGAAACACGAGCTTATTCCTGCGTCAGTGATTTCGAAACGTGGATATGAATTGAAGGTATTCATTATTGCATTATACTTTGTGAAGCTCATGAATGATACTTTCGTTTGTCTGAAACTTTCTTTATTAATTTCTTATTTTTCTGATTAGCTTCTCTCTACCTTTGGATTAAATTTTAATTTACCCATTTGTGGTTCTTCTAAGGAGTGTTCTTGATACTTCAGGAGACTACAACGGAACCTTGGGTAGTAGGAATCAACGATCCGTGGTGGCCAATTCATGAAATAGTACTGTTTATATGATCTACGTAAATTAATGTTTCGCGTTAGCGGCCCACTGCTCGAGGCTGGGAGCGTTCGGTCATGTGAGAAGGCGAGTTCACGAACGGATATCTAACGGCTGTCCCGAGTTCGAGGCCAGACGGAGAGCGACGCAAACCCCAGAATACAGCACCGTCTGCCTCACCGCCTCCGCGCTGTTGAGCGTTCAATGTGGGGGAATAACTTCGTATCGTCAACTTTCTTAATAAATTCAATTCCCTCGGTTGTTATTGAATATAACTTACCTTAGTGGAAGTAATATAAGGAATCTGTATTTACCGACCTCGGAAGACTGTCAACATAAGTGTGGAGAAATATAAGAAACTCAAATGTTCCAAAACGTCTTGCATGACATGCAATTAAACAGTTTGTCCAGATTATATTAAATAATTCAAAAGGACAAGAACCGTCCGTTAGCAATAATAAAATTCACAGAAATCTGATGCTTTAATTCTGACTTCCTGATAATAATTAAAGTTTTAATAAGTATTTCTTTTCTCTCCGAGATATCGTGTTACGTGCTTTTCAAAGAAAAGAACAATGTTACTAGGCTTTCCTTCCAACACTGGGCTGTTTCCTTCTTTGATAGACGGAAGTAATGTAAGATTTTCCATGCATCAGACAAATGAGCTTCTACAATATTTTATGCAAATAGCTTATTGAACATCGAAAATGCCTTTTTTATTTGGTTTAGCGGTTTACATTACTGTTTTCAGTCTGTATTCAATAGTTAGAGTTTGGTCAAAATAAATTATCATATAACATTTTAATTGTTGTTGTGGTTATTAATATTATTATTATTATTACTATTATTATTATTTTCATTATTATCATCTTCATAATTATAATTGATTTTGCGCTCACTTACTGGAATACTCGATTATTCATTTTCCCTTCCACTTTCGTTAAAGTTGATTTTTTCGTTTTTTATTTATTTATTTTTTCCTTTTGAAATTCGAGAAATCTATATTCAACTTATTTTATACAGATAAACTAGAGGTAAATGTCGACGGATTCGATTGCATCGGACAGGGACACCCAGAGGGCGTGAAAGCAGGGTGAACGTGCCTCAGGACCCCCACCTCTTTAAATGGGGCCCTGAAAATTTATACATAATTCATTTCCTTCAATATATTTTTAAATGTATAATATAAATAATTTAACAGTGGTTGAAATGTAATTCACTTTAAAATTTAATAATAATAATAATAATAATAATAATAATAATAAACAGATCTTTTGTTTGACGTAAGGGGTCGATACACATCTGCCCCAGGCCCCGTGTTTCCTTTGGGCGCCCCTGGCTTCAGATCCTGAAATGTTCCATCTACGAAGACAGATATTTTCCCTTCGGAAAGTGGCCGCCTCCTAGCGCAAAGCAGCTTCTTCTGCGCGTGTCCGCCCGTCGCACGCGTGCGCTCCGCGTGGCGTTTCGCGTTTCGTAATGACGCCAACGTCATCAAGCGCCGAGCAACTAGTTTGCGCAGCGCGCATCAAGATGCAAATAAAATCTGAATAATGCAATCTGCACTTGAAGGGGCAAAGCCGGCACAACTCGACACCGACGCCGCTAGCAGCAGCACCAGCAGCAGAAGCGGATCCGGCAAGAGCAGCAGCAGCAGCAGCGGTAGCGGCGCCATTTCCATACAAATCCCGGCAGAGGTTGCGAGGCGGGCCCGCGGGGCGGAGGCCGTGTGCGAGAGGGAAGGGAGGTTGCAAAGTGGCGCGATGGTAAACGAGGGGCAGGCGGGGAGGGGGATGAGGCTGGGGAGTGTGGGTGAGGGCGTGCGGGGCTTGGATCGAGCCGCCGGAGGATCGTGGGTGTTTCTTTTTTATTGATTGACTAGTAATTCTGGGAACGTTAACTGCTAAGAGCATTGTTCCAGTAAGTGTAGTACATGTTTTCATCGAATGAAGGGGCGGTTATCATCCCCCACTGAATGGCGAGATCCCGTGCCGACCTGCTGCCGGCTAGCGGGACTTTCCCCAACCAGGCATATCCCACCAGCAGGATACCGCCCAAACCGGGGGCCAATCTAAACAAATATGCGCCAGCACGTTGGGGTGTTGTAGGTGTAGAGCAATCGAAGCTAAGGGTAGGATAAAGGCAAGAATGGAAAGCAATAGATCGCGGGATGTTCCGCTGACTCCGTTTTCTAAGGATACTGCACCGGCATTCTCCTGGTGTTGATCGAACAAACCACGGAAATAGTTGTGAGCAGTCCGGTCGCCAGAATTCTCCTCCCTAAGCGACAGTGGACGACATGCGACCTAGCTATCTACTGGTGTCGAAAATGGCAACCTCGTCGGGGCTCGAAATCTAGGACCTCCGGTCAGAGGCACTGCAGTGATCAATCACGCTGGGCACCTCTCCCGGTATGGAGGTTGGGCGCTGTGCGTGAATGGTGGGGGGGGGTGGAGGGAGGCATGGAGTGGAGTGCTTTTAAGGGTCAGGCCGTGCGGGGAGGGGGCGACGCGGCGGCGGTGGCAGAGTCTGGCCCACGCTAGGCGAAGCCGAGACGGGAAATTGCGGGGGGTCACGGCGGAATGGCAACGCAAACGGGGCGGGAGTGGGTGGGTGTGGCTTTTGGAAGGATTACGGTAGCAGCCTCCAAGCAGTGTTGAATCGAGGCCTCTGACGCTGCGGAAGGGATAAAATTATCTCCGATGGGAATTGTGTTAACCCTAAAGACAGAATATTAGTAAAATTTCACGAGGAGGCGCAGGCGTGTGAGATGCGCGATGTCCACAATACTGAGATTTATGCACACTGCAAGACACGCGTGCTGAATTCATCCATATCTCTTGTTTTAAGTACTGAATTTATTCGTATCTCTGGTTTAACAGTCCATATCTTCACCACTAATTGTGGATCCATCGTTATACTTTACCTCATGAATTATTATTATTATTATTATTATTATTATTATTATTATTATTATTATTATTTGAAGTATTTTAACGTTTCATCCCATTAAATAAAAGTTACAATATGTAATTTTCTAGGGGATAGACATTACACTACTATGCGCATGACTTATTAAGCGAAATAAATAAATTAAAATATCTATGTTGACAATACGTAATTTTAACGAACACTACTTTCTTGTTGTATAATTCAGAATGAACATTTCGACTGTTTCAAAGCCTTTCAATGTAATAAATGAAATATTGTATACTTTTGTAATAGCTGGCACCATCATATTAACGAGGTTTGGATTATACTAGGAACAAGATTTTTTACCTTCAGGAAGGAAGAATATGCCCAAGTGATGCCACCTGTATCAGTGTTGTGACAACGAATCTTAGGTTGCATTTGTACTTAATTATTCTTAATCAACTTTAATCATTGTCATTTTCAAGCAATACTATAGAAATTTCTCCTTCCAAGATGATTCAATATTATTGCACGAATATGCGTATTACATTTTAAACTTGTTCTTACCTTATACTAATTATTCTCATAAAAGTTTGTAGTAATATAATCGGAGTTACAATGCGGAAATTTTATTTATTTCAAATAGTAAATATATTAATCTATTTTGAACCCTGTATGATACAAACGTTTTATAACGATTTTCTAAATCAGTTGTCGTTTCTTTTGAAATCACCTTCTTTTATCCTGGTGGTAAAAAAATGTTCGTTCCCTAGTATTATTAAAGTCGCATTGAACATTGCCTCTTCGTAATAAATTTTGTTAACAGTTGCGTGATATGCTCCCTGTAAATAATATTTTATGATTTTTCGGTTGTGTTACTGTGCTCACGTGATGTTCTTATTCAATCGTCTAACAACTGGTGTTGTTCCGTTCCCAACATCTACGCCTTGTTAACAGACAAATTGCAACAATTTGGATACGATTTTCCGATGCTTAACTCCGCAACAATTTCACATGATTTATTACCATTGAAAGCCAGTAATAATTACCTTCAGATTTAAATCCAATTTCAATTCCAATAGAGGCGTCCAATCAGTTCTACATAAAATACAGCACGTTTCAATTTCCAGAGACACAACCTATCATTTCAGGGTTAGAGGGGTTCATTGATAGAGGGACGTTGCCTTTTGCCCATTCAAGCTGTTTGCTCATTTTTTTATTAAATTCTTCGAGAATCTAAATTAATGGTAATCTTAGTGATGGAAATTCATGGTAATCATTAGAGGGTTTTTAATGAAATGTCATTTTTTCTTTTCACTTTAGGACAATGCTATTTAGTATAGGAATTCATTTTTGGTTGTGACTAAAGGAAATTAAGAACTTTTAATTGGTTATTTTCTGCATTTTTGTTAATTTCGACTAGTAAGTCCTTTTTGCCTTTTAACATCATTTTAATGCATTTTTGCTGATTTCACGAATTGTAAGGTAGACATTTTCTTTTAAAGAACACTCCAACCCAAAAGTTTGCAAGTTGAGTTCACTTGAACAAAAGGAACAAGTCTCGATTACTTTAGTAACATATCCAACAGCTTGTGTTGTTCATCGGAGTTGGTTTTGATCAATTTTTCGTAATTTTTCTTTGTTTTTACCGCATTTTTAAAGCATTTTAAGAGCAGTTTATTGATATTTTTTGGCAATGTTTTAGGTCATCAAAATCCTCACTCTAGTAATCATATTACAAACCAGATAATACAGAGGTTTACACGCTGCTTGAGACTGATTATTCGATTGCGGTGTTTAAATATTGACGAAGTGAATGTCAGTCAACGGTATACTTATTTAGACGATCTCTCTTTTAAAGGGAATGTAAATTATGAATATGAACCGTCAATATATATTAGGAAATATTTTAGATCGATAAAATAAAAATAATAATGCATGACCTCCAATCTCCTTCATGCACACACATCTTCCATCCGAAATTCTTAAATACCCATGTTATATTTGAACTAAAGAAAATTAATTCGAAGTTTTAAAATTGATGTGATATGTCGCATGTCGGAAATTCGCGTATTCAATAGTGTCATGTTTTGCATCTCCGAACTCTAAAGTAATTCAACGAGAATGTTCGGCACTCGTACTGTGACGTTTGATCGATTATTCCTTCTCTGAAATTGTATTAATACTCGCACAACGTTAGCCAGTGTTGTTGAATGTAATACGTCGAGAAATATGATCATGGCATCATAACATAACACAAATATTTGCATAGTGCGGATGATGACAAAGGGAACAGTTGGAGGCCGCACATGTTTTCGTGGAATTTCAAATGAATCAGAGGTGGAAACTAGTGCATTAACACATTCAGATGGAAACGTGTAGGTAAAGGCAAGGACTTGAATTTCAAACCTAGAATTCCGCGATTTTTCTTCGAAATAATCCACTGCACCCACAAAATTCATCTCGACCAGTAATGGACCAGCGCGCCTAACATCGTATTACGCGGTGCTCGCGCACTGCACGCCGTGACGCTGGCCGCACGCTATACCCAGGCGCCAGGATGATAATGAATCCAGCT
This sequence comes from Gryllus bimaculatus, assembly GCA_017312745.1. NCBI lineage: Eukaryota > Metazoa > Arthropoda > Insecta > Orthoptera > Gryllidae > Gryllus > Gryllus bimaculatus. Next base: position 612,289 of record BOPP01000068.1, on the reverse strand, counting down.
TTTTGCCTTCGTTCCAAATTAACGAAGCGGCTGCATCGGTGCGGTGATGACGCGGTGCGGAACGCCGGGGACGGGAGGACGGGAGGACGTTGGGGGTGGAACGGGCGAGGACGGTGCGACCGCAATGGAATAAACCGCCTTGTGACCACAAACGGCGGCGCTGTGCGGTGCGGTGCGGTGCGGCGCGGAGCAGAGCGGAGCGGTGCGGAGCAGACCGGAGCGGAGCGGCGCAGCGCGCGCGGCGGGCAGTACAGGAATTAGCACCGGCCTGCGAAATTGTCTCGTCGCGTGTCGCGCGGAGTTCAATTACGCAACTGTCGGAATGGATCACCGCATACGAACACCCGGCGCGAGGCAGGGGTCGCCGTGTATTAACGCTGCTCTTTATTTATGTACCATTGACGTCACTCAGGTCGAAAGGCCGACGCCGACGCCGCCAATGCAGTGCTCGCTTTGGCTGGGTTACACCCCTTCCTCCCTCGCGCCGAGCTGCAACAGCTCCAGGAGGCCTTGGAATGCGTGGGGTTTCAGGTGACCTTGGGGACGCGATTCGCAAAGGGCCGGGGCGGACGGACTGCTCGTAACTCGCGTCTATTCGTAAAAATTTGTAACGCGTTCCCCCCGTGCTATGTTCTGCGAAATAATATTTTCGCTTGTCACGCGTGTGGGTTGTTTCACTAGCCGTGTCGCTTGTTTGCAGCGTGGCGATTAACCGTTGTTTATGGCCGCCATCTTTTGTGGCGCTGATTGGACCACGGCTGTGGTTTCATCAGTCGATTCCGAGCGATACGTCCACCCGGATAGAGTGACGGGGATTTAATTTATACGTTTCGAAATACGTATATAAATTTTAACTACCGACGCAAATAAGAGTAGTTATTTCCGAGATATATTTGAGAGGGGAGCATTTTTCATGTTTGTGTTTTTAATCGTGTTGCAGGCAATTTGTGTGTTGCATCGAGGGTGTGCAACGAGTTTTAAAGGATCGTTACTGTCTTTTCGTACAAGCGCTCCTCCTATTATGTATTGTCCATGAGTCATAATCATATATTCCTGCGTTTTCATCATAAAATGGACACCATATAAAACTCGTGGCAATGGGACAGTGATTTAATGTGGATAATCTGCTATTTTTCTTTTCACTGGTAATTTGTAATTGTAAGCAGAAATTCTATTCTAAAGAATATAATAAATGAAAGATGAAAGTGTGGTAAAAACTGTGAAAAACTGGTGAAAATGTTAATGTAATAATGCCTGAATTATATGGATCGTTTCATATAACCTATTCCTGGTTTGTTCGCTCATTTTTTCGGGTACAGAAATGAGATGTGCTTTCAAAATAATAACGTACGATGTTATCCAGTTTAAAAATTGTCCAGGATAATTATAATTACAATCCATTTCACGCCCCTAGGTTTTCAGTGTAGTTATAAATTCAAATTGAAAAAATGAATTTTTGTTTTCCGTTTCACAGTAGTGTGTCTTGCGAGTTGTATAAAACAAATATTTTCATAAATATTATACGCAGGTGCTTCAGGTGAACAAATAACGAGATTCATTTTATTTCAGAAGAAAAAAAATATTTTGCTTCAAAGATTCATCAAGTTTACCTCTAGGGAGGAACATTTTTGTGACGAGTAATTACAGCGATGCGATCTCTAATGCGGTTACTTAATGAATGAATTCTTTCTGTGAGACAGAAAAGTGAATGGAAGCAGCTAGCAACTCTCTTATTAGTTGCAGCACAAAAACCGTAGATCGTAGTGTAAGCTGTTTTATCGCATCGCAATCTTGTTACGCGATTTTTAAATAATTCGCTCACACGTTCTCGGAAGATAATGAGAGTCACGGAAGGAATCTGTTGTCTTGTTACCTCACAGGTTAGCGGCACGCTCTATGTTCTCTTTCAGAGAGAAATAATAGTGGGAATATTTTTTTTCAACACTTCTTAGTCAGTTTCATTCCATTTTATGACCAACCGCAAGCCAAATATTTTTGCGGTTCGCACTTCCATTAATTTCACGTGATGGTGCGAATTTATTTCACGATGAATTTCCCTTTAAAAAAATAACTGCCGTCATAACAAAAACAATCCTATGAATGTATACGATTTTTAAAACATTAACACACTAGTTACCATACGGTGCTCAAAAGATTTATAAAACCTACATTGTAGATGCTAATGTATGTTCTTTTTCATTAATATCTAGTGCCTTATTTTTACTCTCAATTGATGAAACGTTATAAGATCTCGAATTAGGAAAATTCCTTTTATGTTCATCGTGCAGTTTTTGCAAGTCATTTAACGTTTGTAGTTCCTAGTTCATTGTGAGTGTTCAGTTGCGCCACAATATAATTCTCTCGGTTATTTCGAGTTAAATTGTTCATTATCGTTTAATGCACTAATTGAGCATTCGTAGATAGATTCACACTGTTTGCGTCTGGTTCATTTGCCTATTTGTCTATCAATGGACGTGATTTGCTTCTTTCTCTCGATTTTATTTCGCAGCTCTTCTGGCGTTTATCCTGGTTGCTTCGCTTATTTAATTTTATAGAAGACTCATCTATATGCTTTGCGTTTTTTCATTATCTTTCCTTTGTCTTCAACTTAAATGTAATCATTTCTTGACAGACACATGATATTTGATTTAGGATTGCGAACTATCAAATATTCAAATATTTTTTTAGTAATATTGCATGTCGAGAAGAACTAAGACGTTTTTATTATGTTAAATTGTGTGTTTGTAAATGTTATGGTATTTCGACCTTCAGTACTTTCCTTTCTTAGGTTATCTGAAGTTGAATATGATAAAAACCAGTGGCTGATACGGTTCAAACACTGAGATATTTGTCTCTCCCCAAATTAAGAAATGTTTGCTACCACAAAGAAACGTCGAGAATTAACCGAATTAAGGCTTCCAGAATATTAGTAATGTTAAAAAAATGGTAAACCTAATGACTTGGTATTCTAACTACTGCCCATTTCTACAAATTTAATTTTTTTTACATGTGCTAGTAAACGCGGTTAGTTTCAACATGCACAGCCTGCTAAAAGGTCACTTTTAGCACTTGTGCTGTAGGTGAGCCGATGCTCAAATGTTCTGATAAAACTGTAGATACAATAAAAAATATTAAATTATTTGTAGAAAATGAATTAAAAATGTATTTAAATTATAAAACCTTTATTCGTTTCCGGAAACAATTTGTTAATTTGTAATTGTACGAAGGGTTATCCTATAAAATAATTCGTGTTTTGAATGAATCAGGTAAAATATTTTCCTGGGGTGGGGTGGGCGTGGCAACACTGTTTTGTGCCTGGTGTCCCGCCATACTTTAAACATGGCGTGGGGTTCCAAGGCGGGAGGAGGGAACTGCGGGACAGCCGCAGGGGACGCCCTCCGGCGGGCTGTCACGCCGCTGTCCTTCCTCCGACGCACGCCGCGCGCGGCGGCCGCCTGCGGGCAGGGTGCCTGCCACGCCGCCGCCCGGCGGGACGCTGCCCCCTGCAGGCCGACGCGACCGCGGCCGGGCGACGTGGCCGCCGTGCGGGCGGCAGGTGGAGCGACGCACGCGGTGGAGAGAGGGAAGGAAATATCTTCCTCCCTGTGTCAGATGGGTGATTCCCCTACGTCTGTTGCGGCGCCAAGAATATCGCTGGTCGCATGAGGTCGTTCTGTCATATGAGCAGCTTAGGGGCCCATGGGCATTTAATGTCGCTGCAGCATTTCTGACCGGGAAGACCTTGGTGACGGTTTGAGTCCTGGCGGTGGTAGCATATTCGACACTCGCTAGATAGATAAGTTAAATTCAACCGCTGTCTGGGGGAGAATTCCAGAGGTCGGCTGCTCTGATCGGTAGTTTCCTGGATCAACGCCAGGCCAATACCGAAGCATTAGCCTAACACACGGGCCCCGGACCGCCCGGGATCGTTCCTTCCTCTTCCTTGACCTGTCGTCACCCCTTCCTCGCACATACACTTACATGCACTACACTGCCACACAAGTCGGGAGTTTAGAGCTTGCCCTGCTGGGAGGAGATATATGGATGGGGAAACCATCGCATTCCGGCGTGTAGGTTGGCGCCGGATCTCACCATCCGGCTAGTGAAGATCACCGTCCTGTGATAAAAAAAACACAATACACTAACGGTGTGTCGTATCAACAACGTAGTATGTTGCTAAGCTTACTTACAATTGTTGCAAAGGTTTCGTGAGTCAGTGACATATCAGCTGAAGAGTCGCCAAGAAATCGCACTCCTCAGACCGTCACGCTTTTCTGGGAGATTTCGAGCGTAGGCATTGAAATTCGTGTGTTGGCGAGATAAGAACCGCGCGTATTTTCATTTCATTAGGAGCGTGAAAGTGAATAATACTTCAAAAATGTAGTTGGCATATGTGGGAAAGCTGTTAGTTTTGGTAATTGCGTGTAACTTTATCTTTTCACAATTATCTTGGTTACGAGTTCATTTAATTTCAAATATTTCTACGAAGGGAAGGCAATCAGGCTTTCGAGTGTGATATTTTGCTAACTTCAAAACTAGTAGTTGGGGCTCTGAATATCGTTAAGTGCGTTCTGTAGCTGCTATTTAAACATCCAGTTAGAGAGATTTTTTTGGTGGATTTCTAATAAAATTATTCTTACAGATCTTTAGGTAAAATTCAGTTAATGTTGAAATACGAAATTACAAAATCTCTCTGACCATTTAAAACTTCGGTCACTACGCCCTTATTTCTTACCCCGTGCATGATTCCGGAAACATAGGGAAAAACCAGCAGTGAGCGGAACGCGTATTCATAAAGGATTATTCCAGAACTGTCAGAGATTACTATTGTGAATTCGTTCCCAAGTTAATGGAACGTTCTCAGCGCACAGCACTTGAGAATTCTCAAAGATCGTATCTCAAAGAGAGCGTGGGAATGTAAACTAACCGGGACCCATGGGTAGCTAGTACGATGGGCAAATAAACTGGCGGAACTACGACAGAAAGATAACAAACGGTCAGAGATATTTTTCTCATTTTGCCTATGCACCGTTCGTACTGGCTGCATATTTCTGTACCCAAACTGCTGGAACTATGCTTTAAAAAAAATTGCTATGAGCGAAGGGTTTGACATCCACCCCCGCCCGCTGTAATTAGTGCGACAGAGCAATTGGCCCTGAACCGGAGCGCGGAGTTCCTAGGATGTCGCATCGTTTGCGCTCGACACCTACGTAATACATCTCGTACACGGCCTACATTTGGCTGCCGTGAATCTGCAATGAACCGAACGAGTAACATGGGGTCTTGAGGTGATCGCTCTCGGTTTAACACAATCATTCTCAGCCCACATGAATACAAAGCACTCTTCGGACGTCTTTGTTATAATGATTTCAATGATTATTACGGTCTGAGACCGTTATTATTATTGTTATTATTATCATGATTTCTTACGGTCAGAGGTCTTACGTGAACTGGAAGAATGATATGCATGAATATACTCGTAGAATGACAATACAGAAATGGTGGATTGAGAGGTAAGGGAAACGGGAGAACCGAGAGAAAACCTTCCGCGAACCCACTTTGTCCACCATAAATTCTTTAGTGTTCGCTCTGATTTGAACCCCGGCCCTTGCGGTGGATGGCGAGCAATCTTGTTGCTGGACACTACGGGTCGTCGACTCTTTGGATTTACTTAGAATTCCTGTTTGCCCCAAGTGTCACCCTTCTTTGGCGCTAATAGTCGTGGGCAACCCGGCTGGCGTTTCTAATCCACCGCCAGGATTTTTATAAGAGGGACCACTGACCCAACTCCGCGTGACGGAATGAAATGTGTGCCCCATAAAGAGAGAGCTACGGTCGTTAATTTATCGATGTTTCCGCGATATTCTAATACAATTCAGTTCAGGCCTTAGAACTTCGTTACACACCTATTCCTTTGTATCTCGTTCAGATGTGTTTATACTTTACGTACCTTATGGTCTTTCCGCGTCTTTTCCGCGGCTTTGATGCGATGGAGAGACCATTTGGGGTGAATACCAGAATTCGAAATATTAGAACGCGAAAGGATGTAGGTATTGTAATGGCTTAAAGGCCTTCGGCCTAGCCACATAGGATCAAGTAAGCTAATTTGTCTGTAATAATTACCTATTAAATAAATAAATAATACTTTACGTACGTTTTTTTTCATTTATTCTCTCGAGCTCGCATTTTGACGTCTTCTTTTTCATCTACTATCAATCTGATCGAATATTAGGGCCTACTTCAGCGTATCGTGCATCATTTGTTCACGACAAATCGTGCGAAAAAACTCAAAGGGTTGCGCTTGTTACGAATTTGCACATTGTTTACGTGCATAGGAATTATGGGCCATTAACTTCTTGAACATCTCGAGGAGACCTTACGAAACTGAACTCAAAGTAAAGACGATGGAAAAAACAAATCGAAACAAGTCCATAGATCTACCATTAGTACATAGTGTAAATAACCTGCCAACGAGAATTCTCCCGGTACATCTTATTCATTTCCTGCGCCATTCGCCGCGCTGCGGGCTGGGAATTGAAAAACCGCCAACATCCTCTGCGCGCTCCCTTTGGCAACGTGCACCCGCACTTTATTTAGTGCAACAGGACAATTAGCGGTGAACCGATGCGGGGTGCCGGGAAGAAGTTGCGTTGCACGCGTCAGTAGGTCAGTTCGCAAAGCGCTTGGCACAGCCGCCACGTTTCCTGCCCAAGGGCGAGCACTGTGCGCGGAGAACAAGGAGAGCTTTTTGGAGGGCGATTTTTATTCGATCTGTCTGTCTGCCAGACCGACCTAATCACACGGCAACGCGAAATTTATTGGTATTAAGATTGTTGTTTTCTGGGGGCCAGATACGTATCTTTACCAGCAGCAGCAGCTGTTGATTGTGTGCTCAGTCATTGGAAGAAATCTAAGCAATGAAGTGCAAGTATTTCTTAGAGAAGATGTATTGTTTTTTTTTTGAATCTATCTTTAATTATATAATGAGAATATAATGATTATTTTTTCGATACTTATATAACTATTGATTCTGTTAATATTAGATTAAAGCATTGGTGAGAATTTTATTACAATGTGGCAGCAAATAGAATAATAATTAGTACATATTATAATACCATTAGCACGTATACTATTTAAATTTACAGTATAGTTTGCCCCAAGATCTTTTCAGAATTCTAAAATCAGTTATTATAAATTCTTACTTATAATGAAGAAGTATAATATAGGTTCAATTTTAGCTTATTAAGTTCCTTCGTGTTTCTTGTTCTTTAAGGAAATGTGTGTTGTACCTCTAAAACAGTACAAAGAGGAAACCTTTCATAGAACACACTTTCATGATGTCTATTAATTTTCCCTCTATAATGGCAGTATGTATCTCAATATGAGAAAATCAGGATTTCAAGAGGTGTAATTGAAAACAACACATTATGTTACTGAGAATCAGCATATTGTGAAGGAACTCCCTCTTCTTCAGGTGATATACAGCGTGTGTTAACCGTGTTGTATCACGAATTGGATAAGTATTTTATTAAACAAAGCATAATGTTGTGGCATATTATTTTAAATCTAAGAAAACGAACGTTTAAATAAACAATGCGGATCGGTATTCTGAAACAAAATTACTGAAATGTAAGGATCAGCTGATGCACTAACAAAATAAAAAAGTAACTGCACATAATACAAATGATTGACAAAGTCTTTGAGGCAAATAATCGTTCTGTTTTTGGTAGTGCTCTTACAGTCACAAGCTTTGTGAGGAATAATAATCACTTTTGAGAGTGGAAGGAACTCGTTTTCGGGAAGGTTGCGGAAACAAGAATTGCATTCATTTGAGACTTCGACTTTTTGAACTTTTGTAATTATATGGTAAGGTATTATATTTCTGGACTTCGTCAGAGTATGAATAAAATACTACTTTTAAATTGCCATTTAGACTTCTCAATAGAGCCATCAAGAGTTTTAAAAAATTCGCTTCGAATAATATAATTCAGAAGTGGGCCAAGCCGTTTGTTAGTAGAATGCAACTGAGCATCGTATGTACATCCAGATGATATCCCCTTGAGAAATAATATTACTCCAATATAAAAGTAGAAACTGTTATTAATACTAATAAAGAAGTTTTGATGAAGACTTCATAAGGAACAGATACATGCGTTTTAAAAATGAGTGTATTTCCTTTTGATCTGAACTTTCTACCAGACATAATGAAAAGTTTAACAGGGTTCCTTAGCTTTAGCACTTCTGGAGCTTGTGTGCAATTGCTTGTTGCACTGTTGTCGTTGAGCATCTTCCAGATGACAGTCAAAAGTGTGTTTGTTTTTCATTTCTTGAGGTTAGATTGTTCTTGTTAGTTCTGTCGGTTCGTTCAATTGACCAAAATGTCTGGGAATCATTTCGCTTGGAACCATTTCAATGCAGCAATTTTTTCTGCTTATTTGTTATTTTATTTCTGAATGCATTTCGAATTGTAGTTGAGTCTATTCTGCTCTCTTCCATCTGAAACTCATAAAAATACTTATGTTCGATATAGCTTCAAAAAAGTTCTTTAGACCATGCTTTTCCTACCAAATTCTTCATATATTTTTTTAACGAGCAATGCTACTTGCTACTGGACCTTCAGTTATCTAGGCTTTTCCCGTTACCATGGGTCTATTTTAATGAAGTGTTATAACGTACAACATTTTAACATGTTTGTTTTTGTTGCAGGTGAGTGATTCTTGATATCTACAGCAGAAAAGAAATTATGAAACAACCTGCTGGTGAGTCATGCTTTTTCATTTCTCAAATGTAACGTATTTGGATCACTTAGGAAGTGATTTGCTTAATTTGGAGTCCGTTTGCCTACAAAACGGGCTATAAAAATGGTGATATTAACGAAGGGTTATGAATTCGCAGACGCCATGCAAATTTCGTGCAGAATTCGAACTCGTTAATGTGCGATGAATGATATGTCATTCTATTCAAAATAATGTCCTGTACTACATGTGCAACTGGGCATATGGACGAACGAACATTAGTAATATGATAGGTAGATGAGCATGATTCAGTAAGTGAATTATGTTATTAAAAATTATTGAATTCAATAGAATATAATCATAATAAATATCATTAGTATAATCTGAAAGAATCTTCAATATTCATAAAATATATTGAATCTTAGAATTATTTGATCATCGTATTGACAATTGAGGCAAATTGATGCTAGAAACCTAAACAATATAGTTAGGTTTTCTGAGGTAGCATATCTCAGTATGTTAATCAAATTTATTAATTCTTATGAACTTTCTCTTTCGCGCATACTACATGAAACACGTGATGAGCTGTAGAACCGTTAGTCTACCACGAACACCGTAAATTTCGATTTACTGAAAATAAATAAATAAATAAATAAATAAATAATAAAAAATATATAATATATAAATATATAAATAATAAATATATAAATATATAATATATAAATAAATTTTTAAAAAACTGCTTTGGAAACGTTCAGAAATTTGACCAGCTTGAAATGACTTGCCAGTTACCTTTCTTTCCAACTTCTCTGGAAAACAATGAGAACTAATATTTGCTTGCCAGAGCGTGAAATATATTCAACTAAATGGGTTTATCACGAAGTGCCGGGTATGAATTATAATAATATTTAAATGTCTGAATAGCTGACAATATACAACGACCAACGTCTTCAGAGAAACTCTGCTGCCTGTTACATTGCACTCACGGAAACGTTCGAGGATTGCGAACGCCGTGTTTCATGCTACCACAAGGCACCAGTGGGTCGAGACGGAACCGGCCGCCTCCTTTGATTCAGAATACCTCTGGGGTTTAGGCACTCTATTTCGATTGTGTGTGCGACGTCCTCTCCACTTCAGTCGCTACACCCTCCCCCTCTCCTCCCCACCCCTCCTCCCGCCCCGCCCCGCCCACTCCGGTGCATTTGGCGAGGGACCGCCCCGCAACACCCGCCCAAACCCTCCTCCCCTCCCAAGTTCTTCCCCTCCTCCCCCCCTCCGGGCGGCCTGGACGTGGACCGCCCCATGTGCCGGTTATAAAAACGAACCGAAAATAACGGCAATAATTGCACACAATGAAAGGGTAGCTGCCCTGTCAGAAGAGTTACAAATAGTAACACATACAAAGCCTGTTCTATTTCTGGTCGATCAGAGAGTGAATCAGTGATCTTGAGGGATTACAACAAGAGACAATCATATATTTTAGAAAAAAAGTTATTGAAATATTGCAATATTAAAGCTTAATTTACGTATTCTTTCTACAGAATAAAAAATTACTTTGAAATTACAATTACGTACTTCAGAATTAATTACAATGGTCAAAATTATAATGAATATACGAGAGAAATGCAACAAAGCAAGACAAAACTTTACATTAATTTTTTGTTTAGTCTTTTATTTAATTTGTGCAAAACTAAGCAAACAATGTAATAAACTAGGTGTCGAGAGGGTGACGAGATCTTCGAAAGACCTTGTAAATATGGATTGCACCCGACCAAACTACACAACCCTTGCCAATATAGATGATTAAAACGCCTCTAAAAATGAAGTTTTTTGTAATTGTATTATCTCACGCTGGGGACCTTGAAATTACGTGTCTACTGCATCACCCCATACTCCCTGCACGGCTTGCTACGTCCGATTGAATCCATCATTACCACTTAATTTTGAGTTGCCATATTTGCCGCAAGGGAATGACCCCCCCACCATTGAACTCGGTCATGTTTATCTATTACTTGCCGTCGTTCCCCGAACCGAGCGCGAATATGCGAAACTAGATTACAGGAGGATTTTGTCGGAGGAATTTAATATCACTGGCACCTGCCAGGAAGTCTTTTATGCGCCACGAGCGAGACGATGTCACCACAGATTTTCAGACCTTCGAATCTCCACCGTAATAGCCGGATTCGAGATCAGTTAGTTTTAAAAATGTTTAAGTATGATATAATCCAAAAAGGGGTTCGCTCGACGTCCCTGATTGCAAGCGGCCCTCCGCCCACCCATATACCCCTGTACCATTCCTGATCTTTTATTCATCATCCCTATTCTTACACACACCCCTTACGAGCCCCGGCCCCTACCAGCCCGCCCCTATCAACCTCCCCCTGATCTCAGGTCCTAACTCCTTACCACCCCTCTCTTACCCCATCCACATCTTACCACCTCGCTCTTCACCAACCGACCCTACCACCCAGGACCCATACCACTCCGACCCTTGCTATCCCGCCCCTTACCACCCGCCTCTCTTACACCTCCCTCCAAAGAACCGCCCCTTCTCGACCGTCCCAAACTGGCCCTCGCGAGCAGCCACTTCCCAAACCGCCTCTCCCAATCGCCACTCCCAAAACCGCACTCCCAAACCGCCCCTCACAAAACCGGCCACTCCCAAACCAGCCACTCCAAAACCGCCCCTTACCAATCCGCCCCCCCCAAACCGCCCTTCGCCCAAACTGACCTTCCCAAACCCGACCTACCTTCCCGTTTCTCCCACCAACCGTTCTTCCACACCCGCCCCATACCACCTGTTCCTTCCAAAGCGGCCTCTCCCACACTCGACCTGATGTGCCGCTTTGGCGCGAACGCGCAGATTAGTGTGGGCCCCCGCGGCGTCGCGTGTGGCCTGGCGCGGGTGCGAAAGTCCACCTAACCCATTTGGCGAGACGGCCGCGCTTCAGCGAGGCCCACCAGAGGTATTTTTACTTGCCTTTTGGCTACTTCGGAACACAAAGAGGAACCATTTTGGGTAGAGGTTATTAATTGCATTTTAATATAGCACCCGCTTATTCTTTAACAAAATTGACTTACGGCGATCTCCTTAATAGCGCGACACAGCTTATAACGCAGCAAGGCCTTTTGGATTGCAATTCCACGTATGCACGTTTTAGATTTTGCTATCTCGCAACCCTATACCTTTTCGTCGCACAATTAATATATTAACAAAAAAATACAATCATTTTGTACAAAATAATTAAGAAAGATAAGGGGAAAGTAGCGGACATGATGGAGTGCCAGGGAAGTAGCCCATCCGTGACGTCGCAGCGACGCTCAGTACTGAGAACCAAAAAGCAAAAGTAGTAGTTTGTGGTTTGAGGACGATACTGCAAGGTTAGAATAGTTTAGTAGCGGGTAGGGGTTGATAATTGTTTCAAGGATATTGCTCCATCTGAAAGCAATATTGCTACGATGGAGTGCTAAAGCGCATACCATAAACCCCACAAACCATGAATTGTCATTTGAAAAATCATGAATAGAACTAGGAATATGTTCGGATAAGTGTTCACAAGGAGATAGCGTGGATGTTTGACCTAGACATCTTATGTTTCGGCACTATTTTTCTCGATGCCAGATAGCGGTGAAACAAATGATGTCCACGATTAGCTTAAGTTAGGCAGACCCAATATTGTCCGCCAGAATTTTAGGATGAGAGAGGAGTAGAATTGAAGAGAAGAGGAAGGAACGATATTCAAAAATATAATGCGATGCAGAGGCATATGAAACTCGGTAAACGAAAATTAATCACGAACTAAAATATCGCTAAGACAGTATCAGAGGAAAGCTACGAGAGTGGAAGAGTACTGAGGAAAACATCATGACTGTTAGCGGAGATCTAGCAAGAATAGGTGTGGTAACGAAGTTCGTAGAGCCGACCGTTAATGAATGTGTTATGTAGAATATCGGCCATGGGAAACATCGACAAAAGAATCTTACGGAATCGACCGATCACACTCGGTGTTAGGTATACAGTCCAGCACATTTCTGATGCCGGTGCGGTTTGAAGAGGGCGCAAGCGAGCATTTGGGTGGGTCGAGGTGTTCCCTGCTGTGGTTAAAAATCCTGGGCGCGTTGGGGAAGTGAATTAGAAACGGCCGTTAGTCCGGTGGCGCGCCGGCGAGCGCAGTACAGCTACACACAAAGATAGCACAGGTACCTGAAGGGCGAAAACAGGGAGCAAGATTCTGAACAGAAATCCAAGATAGCCGACTGAGCATAGATATCATGGTCTGACAAAAGGAATTATGCTCGCCTCGAAGGGCGGCAGAAGACGAACCCAGACAGTATACAGGAGCTATACAGAGCGAAGATCCTAAGAATTGTGATGGACACAGAGAGAGCATTGAGGCGGAAGGGTAGTCGACTCTGGTTCTCCCGTTTTTCCCCTACCTCTCATCCACAGCAGATTTCGTGATACAGCAGTCTGACGGGACAGAGATATATCTGCAGATGAGTCAGATCACTCACGCCGAGGGCACCAGAGCCATAGAGACGACCGCGAGACGAACGAGAAGAAAGCAGTGAGGAGCAATGAGAATAGTACAGAATAAAAATGAAAAGACATGACAATAATAGATTAAATGAATAAGGACACTTCTTCAGACCGATAATTAGAATCAGATCGAACAGATAGTACGACAGTTATATCAGAACAAGATCTCCGAGAGAGTATCATGTTTGTAGTCATGTGAGCTAGGAAGATTGGTGTAGAAACGAAGAGCATGAGGATGCGACGTAGAGGACCTCAAAGACCCTATTATGAGGATAGTCATAACTGCTTCGCGGTTCATTGGCCAATGGATTCGCCAGCAGCCACAATATGAGGTCGTATGAGAGGTAGTCAAGAATGGAATAATTAATGAAATGGAACAATAGAAGAGATATTAATAATGAGATAAAATATATCTAGATTTGACTTACAATGGCATGCCAAGGTGGGTAGCCACAGAGAACACACTACAAGAGGTTAGCGAAATGGACATATGAACATGATAAGCGAAAAAGACACAAGATTACCCAACACTTCTGCGAAGGAGTATAGACACGTAGTCAAGAGGACATATGAGAGTAAACATACACATACCTGTAGAAGGACAGAGATCGAGAGATCAATGCAAGAGTATACACCCACACCCATAAAAACAAGCGACACCAGCACAAAGACTAGTATAGAGGACAGAGGATAGGAACAGATGTATAGACAGTAGATATATGTAAACGACACGAATGCATGGCGAGTTAAGTAGCACAACGTAGAGCATACACAGAGACATGACACACACGATACACGCAGGAGGACAGAGATGAACAATGAGAGATGCTCACCTCTCACGTTAGCACAGCATATCAAGATGGCCAGGAAGCGACACACACAGACACTGCCTGACAAGGACAGAAGGATAGACCATGGCACGCCGAAAGTACAAATGAGAACATATATTTATTACGAAGCGTACAGAAGCAGTTTGCGAAGCATAGACAGGTATGAGAGGCACAGAGAGCGATAAACAAATAACAGAGAGGACACAATTTTAGTGTATCAGAAGTATAAACACAATGTAACAATAAACACAGAGGACAGAAAAGTTAGCGTAGTGGATGAGCCAAGACGAAGATGCGAACCAATCCATAAACTCCACGGCTCTGAGGACACGTTCTAGAGGGGCCAAGTATCACTGCTGTACGGCACGTAAGAAGCGTCTGGTGTAGGGATCGATCAGAGAACCCATGCCGTCGAACCAAGTTGTATCTTTTTTTTATGTAGAGAAAGCACAGTATCCGGAGGGGCACGAAGTGTCGGTACAGAAATACAGCCAGTACGAACGGGAGGCATCAAGGAGCCAAAATGAGAAAGAGAATAATTCACGTAGACGCATGGATCTGAGTATGTATCTTCACGTACAGACGGAGTTCCGCCAGTGTTTAAGGTACAGCACGACGCCAAATCAGTACTAGAGTAGCCACAGGGTCAGCCGGTTAAGAGCGATTTGACATACGCCACCGCTACTGCGACTTGAATGAACGATCTTGAAGAGACAATGTCGTCAAGTGGCTGTGCGCCAGAGAGACGTTCCATTAACTTGGAGGAACAGACAGGAATAGCAAACTATAGATAATCTCTACAGTTCTTAAATAATCCTTTTTGAGTAGAGATACACGCGATGCCACGGCAGCACAGCTAGCGGCTTTCGCACGCCTTGATTGGCTTGATGCCGCGAGCCATCACAGCTGGAAGGACAGATAGGACAGATGAGGACAGATGAGGGACAAAGATGAGGGACAGAATGAGGACAGATGAGGACAGATGAGGACAGGGCGGAGGACAGAGGAGGACAGATGAGGACAGGCTAGAGGACAGGCCTCGGAGGACAGGCGAGGACAGGCTGGCAGCTGAGACAGCGTGGAAGGAACAGGCGAGGGGACAGGCGATTACAGGCCGGTGGTAACAAAATTAAGCGGAGATGGACAGGCGCCGAAGGATGACTAGGCATTTTAAATGCATGAGAAGGAAGGGACAGGCTGAGGGTAAACTTAGGCCGTACTTTCAACATTAATTGGAATTTTACCTAAAGGAATGGCACAGGTGTGCTGAGGATTAATTTATTCGAGAAGATCCAAACCAACAAGAAAATCTCGCTGCGAAGCTGGAGACGAGTTTGAGCAATAACAGCTACCAGAACGCACCCTATACGATATTCAGAGCCCCAACTACTAGTTTTGAAGTTAGCAAAATATTCAGACTCGGAGAGGAACAGAGCGCCTGATACTTCCCTTCCGTAGAATTTTTAAATTAAATGGAACTCCACTAACAGCAAACAGGGCGATAATTGTGAAAAGGGATAAAGTTACACCGCAGACATACCCAAAATAACTAGGCTTTCCCACATCATGCCAACCTACATTTTTGAAGAGACAGGACAGTATGTAATTCACTTTCGGACAGGCGAGACGGCTCCTAATGAATGAAATTACGCCGGAGCGAACTAGGGCTTATAGTGCTCACGCCAGAACACACACAATTTGCAAAACGGGCCTACACAGCTCGAAAATCTCCCAGAAAAAGCCTGACGCCTGAAGGAGTGCATTTCGTGCGACTCTTCAGTGAAATGGTCACTAGCGCTCAACTCACCGTTATGATCTATTTGCAAGACGAATTGTCAAGTAAGCTTAGCAAGCAATACTACGTTGTGGATTACGACGAACAACCATGGTAGCTTATTGTGTTTTTTTTATCACAGGACGGTGATCTTCCACTAGCCGGATGGTGAATCCGCGCCAAACCTACCGACGGCGGAAACAGTCCGGGAAGTGGGTACATCGCCCATCCCATATATCGTCCGTACCCACAGGGGCAAGCTCTAAAACTCCCCACTTTGTGTGGCGCCAGTGTATTGCATGTTAAGGTTTAAATCGGCGAGGAAGGAGGACAGGCGGTGACGACAGGTCAAGGAAGAGAGAAGGAACATTCCCGGCGGTCCGGGAGACAGGCCGGGCCCGTGTGTTAGGCTAATGCTTGGTATTGCGTAGGGCCGTTCATCCAGGAAGCACTACCGATTCAGAGCAGACCGGACGCATCTGGCAAGTCGTCCCGCCAGACACGTTGAATTTAACTTATGACTATCTAGACCGAGGACGAGGACAGGCGTCAAGTAATCTACGCACGGCGCCAGCACATGGCAAACCGTCACCAAGTAGGGCAACTACGCCGGTCAGAAATCTGCTGCGGACAAGCGAGCGTAGTACAGAGATGGCC
>BOPP01000068.1:576200-591450 GCA_017312745.1 Gryllus bimaculatus | reverse complement strand
CCCCGCCCCGCCCACTCCGGTGCATTTGGCGAGGGACCGCCCCGCAACACCCGCCCAAACCCTCCTCCCCTCCCAAGTTCTTCCCCTCCTCCCCCCCTCCGGGCGGCCTGGACGTGGACCGCCCCATGTGCCGGTTATAAAAACGAACCGAAAATAACGGCAATAATTGCCACAATGAAATAGCTGCCCTGTCAGAAGAGTTACAAAAGTAACAATACAAAGCTGTTCTATTTCTGGTCGATCAGAGAGTGAATCAGTGATCTTGAGGATTACAACAAGAGACAATCATATATTTTAGAAAAAAGTTATGAAAATATTGCAATTATTAAAAGTAATTTACGTATTCTTTCTACAGAATAATAAAATTACTTTGAAATTACAATTACGTACTTCAGAATATAATTACAATGGTCAAAATTATAATGAATATACGAGAGAAATGCAACAAAGCAAGACAAAACTTTCATTAATTTTTTGTTAGTCTTTTATTAATTTGTGCAAAACTAGCAAACAATGTAATAAACTAGGTTCGAGAGGGTGACGAGATCTCGAAAGACCTTTAATATGGATTGCACCCGACCAACTACACAACCCTTGCAATATAGATGATTAAAAGCCTCTAAAAATGAAGTTTTTTGTAATTGTATTATCTCACGCTGGGGACTTGAAATACGTGTCTACTGCATCACCCATACTCCTGCACGCTGCTAACGTCCATTGAATCCATCATTACCACTTAATTTTGAGTTGCCATATTTGCCGCAAGGGAATGACCCCCCCACCATTGAACTCGGTCATGTTTATCTATTACTTGCGTCGTTCCCCGACCGAGCGAATATGGAAACTGATTACAGGAGGATTTTGTCGAGAATTTAATATCACTGGCAACCTGCCAGGAGTCTTTTATGCGCCACGAGCGAGACGATGTCACCACAGGATTTTCAGACCTTCGAATCTCCACCGTAATAGCCGGATTCGAGATCAGTAGTTTTAAAAATGTTTAAAGTATGATATAATCAAAAGGTTCGCTCGACGTCCCTGATTGCAAGCGGCCCTCCGCCCACCCATCATATCCCCTGTACCATCCTGATCTTTTATCATCATCCCTATTCTTACACACACCCCTTACGAGCCGGCCCCTACAGCCCGCCCCTTATCACCTCCCCCTGATCTCGGTCCTAACTCCTTACCACCCCTCTCTTACCCCTCCACATCTTACCACCTCGCTCTTCACCACCGACCCTACCACCCAGGACCCATACCACTCCGACCCTTGCTATCCCGCCCCTTACCACCCGCCTCTCTTACACCTCCCTCAAGACCGCCCCTTCTCGACCGTCCCAAACTGGCCCTCCGAGCAGCCACTCCCAAACCGCTCTCCCAATCGCCACTCCCAAACCGCACTCCCAAACCGCCCCTCACAAACCGCCACTCCCAAACCGCCACTCCCAAACCGCCCCTACCAATCCGCCCCCCCAAACCGCCCTTCCCCAAACTGCACCTTCAAACCCGACCTACCTTCCCGTTTCTCCCACACCGTTCCTTCCACACCGCCCCATACCACCTGTCCTTCCAAAGCGCCTCTCCCACACTCGACCTGATGTGCCGCTTTGGCGCGAACGCGCGATTGTGTGGGCCCCCGCGGCGTCGCGTGTGCCTGGCGCGGGGCGAAGTCCACCTAACCATTTGGCCGAGACGCCGCGCTTCAGCGAGGCCCACCAGAGGTATTTTTACTTGCCTTTGGCTCTTCGGAAACACAAAAGAGGAACCATTTTGGGTAGAGGTTATTTAATGTGCATTTAATATAGCACCGCTTATTTTTAACATAAATTGGACTTACGGCGATCTCCTTAATAGCGCGAACAGCTATAACGCAGCAAGGCCTTTTGGATTGCAATTCCACGTATGCACGTTTAGATTTTGCTGGTCTCGTGAGAGAGTAGGTACTTTGATGCTCACACATTTAACATATAACCACTAAACATAATACATTAAATCATTTTGTACAAAATAATAAAAATTGATTAGGGTAAAGTGACTTTGGACAATAGTTGATGCCAGGGAAGTAGCCCATCCGTGACGTCGCAGCGACGCTCAGTACTGAGAACCAAAAAGCAAAAGTAGTAGTTTGTGGTTTGAGGACGATACTGCAAGGTTAGAATAGTTTAGTAGCGGGTAGGGGTTGATAATTGTTTCAAGGATATTGCTCCATCTGAAAGCAATATTGCTACGATGGAGTGCTAAAGCGCATACCATAAACCCCACAAACCATGAATTGTCATTTGAAAAATCATGAATAGAACTAGGAATATGTTCGGATAAGTGTTCACAAGGAGATAGCGTGGATGTTTGACCTAGACATCTTATGTTTCGGCACTATTTTTCTCGATGCCAGATAGCGGTGAAACAAATGATGTCCACGATTAGCTTAAGTTAGGCAGACCCAATATTGTCCGCCAGAATTTTAGGATGAGAGAGGAGTAGAATTGAAGAGAAGAGGAAGGAACGATATTCAAAAATATAATGCGATGCAGAGGCATATGAAACTCGGTAAACGAAAATTAATCACGAACTAAAATATCGCTAAGACAGTATCAGAGGAAAGCTACGAGAGTGGAAGAGTACTGAGGAAAACATCATGACTGTTAGCGGAGATCTAGCAAGAATAGGTGTGGTAACGAAGTTCGTAGAGCCGACCGTTAATGAATGTGTTATGTAGAATATCGGCCATGGGAAACATCGACAAAAGAATCTTACGGAATCGACCGATCACACTCGGTGTTAGGTATACAGTCCAGCACATTTCTGATGCCGGTGCGGTTTGAAGAGGGCGCAAGCGAGCATTTGGGTGGGTCGAGGTGTTCCCTGCTGTGGTTAAAAATCCTGGGCGCGTTGGGGAAGTGAATTAGAAACGGCCGTTAGTCCGGTGGCGCGCCGGCGAGCGCAGTACAGCTACACACAAAGATAGCACAGGTACCTGAAGGGCGAAAACAGGGAGCAAGATTCTGAACAGAAATCCAAGATAGCCGACTGAGCATAGATATCATGGTCTGACAAAAGGAATTATGCTCGCCTCGAAGGGCGGCAGAAGACGAACCCAGACAGTATACAGGAGCTATACAGAGCGAAGATCCTAAGAATTGTGATGGACACAGAGAGAGCATTGAGGCGGAAGGGTAGTCGACTCTGGTTCTCCCGTTTTTCCCCTACCTCTCATCCACAGCAGATTTCGTGATACAGCAGTCTGACGGGACAGAGATATATCTGCAGATGAGTCAGATCACTCACGCCGAGGGCACCAGAGCCATAGAGACGACCGCGAGACGAACGAGAAGAAAGCAGTGAGGAGCAATGAGAATAGTACAGAATAAAAATGAAAAGACATGACAATAATAGATTAAATGAATAAGGACACTTCTTCAGACCGATAATTAGAATCAGATCGAACAGATAGTACGACAGTTATATCAGAACAAGATCTCCGAGAGAGTATCATGTTTGTAGTCATGTGAGCTAGGAAGATTGGTGTAGAAACGAAGAGCATGAGGATGCGACGTAGAGGACCTCAAAGACCCTATTATGAGGATAGTCATAACTGCTTCGCGGTTCATTGGCCAATGGATTCGCCAGCAGCCACAATATGAGGTCGTATGAGAGGTAGTCAAGAATGGAATAATTAATGAAATGGAACAATAGAAGAGATATTAATAATGAGATAAAATATATCTAGATTTGACTTACAATGGCATGCCAAGGTGGGTAGCCACAGAGAACACACTACAAGAGGTTAGCGAAATGGACATATGAACATGATAAGCGAAAAAGACACAAGATTACCCAACACTTCTGCGAAGGAGTATAGACACGTAGTCAAGAGGACATATGAGAGTAAACATACACATACCTGTAGAAGGACAGAGATCGAGAGATCAATGCAAGAGTATACACCCACACCCATAAAAACAAGCGACACCAGCACAAAGACTAGTATAGAGGACAGAGGATAGGAACAGATGTATAGACAGTAGATATATGTAAACGACACGAATGCATGGCGAGTTAAGTAGCACAACGTAGAGCATACACAGAGACATGACACACACGATACACGCAGGAGGACAGAGATGAACAATGAGAGATGCTCACCTCTCACGTTAGCACAGCATATCAAGATGGCCAGGAAGCGACACACACAGACACTGCCTGACAAGGACAGAAGGATAGACCATGGCACGCCGAAAGTACAAATGAGAACATATATTTATTACGAAGCGTACAGAAGCAGTTTGCGAAGCATAGACAGGTATGAGAGGCACAGAGAGCGATAAACAAATAACAGAGAGGACACAATTTTAGTGTATCAGAAGTATAAACACAATGTAACAATAAACACAGAGGACAGAAAAGTTAGCGTAGTGGATGAGCCAAGACGAAGATGCGAACCAATCCATAAACTCCACGGCTCTGAGGACACGTTCTAGAGGGGCCAAGTATCACTGCTGTACGGCACGTAAGAAGCGTCTGGTGTAGGGATCGATCAGAGAACCCATGCCGTCGAACCAAGTTGTATCTTTTTTTTATGTAGAGAAAGCACAGTATCCGGAGGGGCACGAAGTGTCGGTACAGAAATACAGCCAGTACGAACGGGAGGCATCAAGGAGCCAAAATGAGAAAGAGAATAATTCACGTAGACGCATGGATCTGAGTATGTATCTTCACGTACAGACGGAGTTCCGCCAGTGTTTAAGGTACAGCACGACGCCAAATCAGTACTAGAGTAGCCACAGGGTCAGCCGGTTAAGAGCGATTTGACATACGCCACCGCTACTGCGACTTGAATGAACGATCTTGAAGAGACAATGTCGTCAAGTGGCTGTGCGCCAGAGAGACGTTCCATTAACTTGGAGGAACAGACAGGAATAGCAAACTATAGATAATCTCTACAGTTCTTAAATAATCCTTTTTGAGTAGAGATACACGCGATGCCACGGCAGCACAGCTAGCGGCTTTCGCACGCCTTGATTGGCTTGATGCCGCGAGCCATCACAGCTGGAAGGACAGATAGGACAGATTGAGGACAGATGAGGGAAAAGAATGAGGGACAGATGAAACAGATAGAGGGACAGATGAGGACAGGCGGTAGGACACGAGGAGGACAGATGAGGCCAGGCGAGGACAGGCCTAGACGGAGGACAGGCGAGGACAGGCTAGGCAGACTAGAGGAAGCGCGAGACAGGAACAGGCGAGGACAGGCGATTACAGGCCGGTGGTAACAAAATTAAGCGGAGATGGACAGGCGCCGAAGGATGACTAGGCATTTTAAATGCATGAGAAGGAAGGGACAGGCTGAGGGTAAACTTAGGCCGTACTTTCAACATTAATTGGAATTTTACCTAAAGGAATGGCACAGGTGTGCTGAGGATTAATTTATTCGAGAAGATCCAAACCAACAAGAAAATCTCGCTGCGAAGCTGGAGACGAGTTTGAGCAATAACAGCTACCAGAACGCACCCTATACGATATTCAGAGCCCCAACTACTAGTTTTGAAGTTAGCAAAATATTCAGACTCGGAGAGGAACAGAGCGCCTGATACTTCCCTTCCGTAGAATTTTTAAATTAAATGGAACTCCACTAACAGCAAACAGGGCGATAATTGTGAAAAGGGATAAAGTTACACCGCAGACATACCCAAAATAACTAGGCTTTCCCACATCATGCCAACCTACATTTTTGAAGAGACAGGACAGTATGTAATTCACTTTCGGACAGGCGAGACGGCTCCTAATGAATGAAATTACGCCGGAGCGAACTAGGGCTTATAGTGCTCACGCCAGAACACACACAATTTGCAAAACGGGCCTACACAGCTCGAAAATCTCCCAGAAAAAGCCTGACGCCTGAAGGAGTGCATTTCGTGCGACTCTTCAGTGAAATGGTCACTAGCGCTCAACTCACCGTTATGATCTATTTGCAAGACGAATTGTCAAGTAAGCTTAGCAAGCAATACTACGTTGTGGATTACGACGAACAACCATGGTAGCTTATTGTGTTTTTTTTATCACAGGACGGTGATCTTCCACTAGCCGGATGGTGAATCCGCGCCAAACCTACCGACGGCGGAAACAGTCCGGGAAGTGGGTACATCGCCCATCCCATATATCGTCCGTACCCACAGGGGCAAGCTCTAAAACTCCCCACTTTGTGTGGCGCCAGTGTATTGCATGTTAAGGTTTAAATCGGCGAGGAAGGAGGACAGGCGGTGACGACAGGTCAAGGAAGAGAGAAGGAACATTCCCGGCGGTCCGGGAGACAGGCCGGGCCCGTGTGTTAGGCTAATGCTTGGTATTGCGTAGGGCCGTTCATCCAGGAAGCACTACCGATTCAGAGCAGACCGGACGCATCTGGCAAGTCGTCCCGCCAGACACGTTGAATTTAACTTATGACTATCTAGACCGAGGACGAGGACAGGCGTCAAGTAATCTACGCACGGCGCCAGCACATGGCAAACCGTCACCAAGTAGGGCAACTACGCCGGTCAGAAATCTGCTGCGGACAAGCGAGCGTAGTACAGAGATGGCCAGGGGACGACAGAGAAGGACGAGGAGAGAACCCAGGAGAGAGTCGAAAAGGAGTGGATTGGGGTAGAGCGGAGCGGGTGGGGTGAAACGAAGGTCCACGACGCGGGGCGGAGCAAGGCGGGGCAAGGCGAGGCAAGGCTAATCTAGGCGGGGTGCCGTGGGGCGGCCGTGGAAAGTGGCATTTGCATAGGGGCAAGGCAAGCGGGGCTGCCTGAGTGCGCGCAGTGTCTGTCGGGGCGCGAGCGCGCGCGCAACAGGGTAGTTAGCATATTAATCGCGCACGCGACTCCCCGGGGCGGCCCCGTGGACCCAGACCTTGTCAAAGGCCGTGCTTTCACCTGCCGCCCCTCCCCGCGCCTGGGCTGCCACGCCCCCTCCCCGCCGGGGCAGGGCGTCTTGGGACGGCTAGACATACGAGCGCATCCCGTCTGCGCCTGGCTTGGAGCTCGTGATATAAAAGCTAGCGCACAAGCCTCCCACCCGTCGTCTGTGGGTTGGATTTCTTTCCAAACTCGACGTGGCATGGCGAGCTCTCGGAAGGTTTTTCTCTGGGTTCTCCCGTTCCCTCTGCCTCTCACTCCATTTCAAGTCTGCTTGAGATTGCTAGACCTACGAGCTGCCTCCCATGTGTGCTTTCCTGAATGTGGAGGCTCGGGGTATAATCGCTACCGCATAAGCCCTCCACCGCTCGGTTTCGGGTTCAATTTCCTACCAAATATGTGTGGCAAGGCGAGCTCTTGGTGGGTTTTCTCTGAGTTCATTTCCCCTGCCGCTCACTTCATATTTCTCCATCATCGTTCACCACATTTTTATCGTGATTCATTAGATCGCTCTATTTATTAGATCATCAGTCAGTCGAGGGCCTCAGAGGTCTTTTTTATCGGAGGGCACGTGAATTTTAATCCCTAATCTGGAACATTTTCCCAGAATGAGCGAAAGTAATTCCTTTGCACAATGAAATGAGGGAAATAATATTGATAAATTATAGATGGACGGAAAACATTTGTTGAGGAGCACCACCAATCAATAATGCTGCCCGTTCATTTTATCAACGACGTGTGTGCAGTGACGAGTGAATGTTAAGAAAAAAACACATTTAACTGGCACAGCGTTTTAGTGAAAATGTGTATTTATTATTTATAATGTAAGGTCTGTTGAGGTTCCCCTTATTTACATATGTTAATGTCTGAAGCGCTCATAAGTTTGGTGGGCATGCTTAGACGCTTCGCTATCTGTTAGTGGGTGCAGCGAAGTGCATTTAAATATTTACTTGAACATTTTAAAATATCGCTCACTAAATGCTTACTAAATCGCTTACTATAATACATTATCTCGTACAGTAAATGTTATTAGGGAATATTCGAAAAAAAATTCTTTAGAATTAATATTCCGTAATGAAAATAATATGATAAATTTAAATTTATTAAATTTCAATTTCAATTAATTAATGGTAAAAAGAGGCAAAATTTTTTTCTGGGCTGGATAGTCCTTTGCGTCGTAATTAGTCATTGTGTGGTGAAGACAGCAAAAGAAGTAGCATAGTTGTACTGATTAACATTACATCATACTTAAATTCTGGACATTTTTTGTTCGCAAGAGCTCTTTTAAAAGGTATCTATTCTGATTTAGCACATTCGTAGTGCCACCTGAAATTATTTATAAAATATTACTTTATTTAGACGAAATGTGTCGAAATGAATTAAATGTATATTGATAATACAAATTCTGTGCTTCGTTGTTGCCAGAATTTTTCCCAAAAGTTGTCACATAAGCTTCATTCTATGTTAAAAATGTATTACTAAAAGTTATGTATCGTTGACACATTTAACACATTACATTGTACACAAGGATGTTAACTCAATATTACAGTCAATATTAATTGTGAAATCTAAATAAAATATCATTGCTTAATATTAAACCAACCTTTTCTATAACATGTATTGAACGTACTTTTTAATGAGTTTGAAAGACTAGTATTTCGCTTAGATCTATACCTCTAAAAAATGAGAACATACAAACCACAGACAAAAAAGAAATCCGCTCGCAAAACTGGATCATCCAAAAAGGTAGACTCTGAAACAAGCTTGGAGAAAAATCACCAGATCATTATTTTCTTCCGTCTTAAAAATATAGTGCTATGCATTTTTATAGCTTTCTTTTTCTTCCTTTGACTCCATTTTCCTGCGTCGACGAACAACGACGTTCACCTTTTGTATTCGTAGAGATGTTATTCCGAGATCTTATCGGGATCTTGTGTTTCCCGACACCCAAAGATTGCTTCCCCGCAGCGTAATTTCGACCAGACACGAACGCTGCAGAATTCGCAAAAATTGGTCTCTCGTCGCCTTTGAACCCGCGTGCCCAATTGCCTCGGGCGGAGGGAGGAGATACGATTCTACGGGGAACTGAACCACGAAACACGTTTTTATGCTTTATCTTCGCTGGGGAAAAATATGCATTCATTTTTCTCTATCTTGACTGCATCGACAATAGGGAGAAAAATGGTTTGCATGAACCCCCGGGCTACTTTACATTCATGGAGTTTTATTAAATAATAAAATCTTACAAACGGCGGTTGCGATATGATACCTTGCAAATGTGAAAAGATTTTATTACTTCTCAGTGATTCCGCGAGTTTGGTTCATGGAAATTTACATGAGAAGGGGATATGGGTTTTATTAGTAAAAATCTGTGTTATCGTTTTATAGTTTGCAGTTCACGTTTGATACATTCTACATTGTAGTTGATTTTTTCGAGTATGTTGACCAAAACATAAATTCGTCTATTATATGATTTGCGAGAGAATTGCGTTGGATAAAAATGAAATAAAAATTATGCGGTTATTTGTATGTATGTGTTATTTTGTGCCTGATTAATTAAATGGCCTAATTTTAAGGAAGGGAATGACTTAATTAATTTCTGCACTACAATGATATGTAACTATGCGTAGCTTGAAAATATTTTTTATTAGGGAGAGGCTATTGTGTAGTGTTACATTCGATTTGATGTTTCTTTACGAAAAAAAATACAGATGTACTAAATTAAAATCATTTTAATATGTTGATTTATTGATATTTACGTTTTTAAATGGTGTAGGGTTTTCTACTACTGTAATTGAGTTAAATTTTATCGTAAATTGTGTTCGGCCTCGTAGTGAGCTGAAGCTCCATGACCCTTTCTCTCTTTGGGGAGCGAATGGAAACGTTCATTTTCGCAAGAATCATGCTCAGTCAGGATGCTTCCTGATATTATTTCTGTCGAATGTTCATAAAATATTTCTAATCTTCTTTTGGCAAATCGGCACCAGACGCTGTCCCGAGCCATGTGCCCAGGTGACTCCAAAACGTGAGTGTCTGTATTATTCCATTTGTTCCAAAACCCTCCAGCAGATCCAACATATCTTCCCTCCGAAAAAATAGTAATTGACCGCAACCGCTCTCCCAAACGAAGCTTTTTACTACGACCGAAAAAAGGCCGGAAAACGTTGAGTTGGCTTGCTGAGAGGGGGGCGGGGGGAAAGGGCACGGGCGGCGGCCCCAGGTGCTGCGGGAGCGCCAAGAAGAAACTGTGTGCCCAGCGCCAATTAGCGTCGTCATTACCTGGCCCGGATGTGGACTTTGGTTTGTGTTGATGGCGCGGCGAAAAATCCGGCACCGTCGAGCTGACCGTCTCCGCGCCCCGCACAGTGGGCCCGTGGGTGGAAACGTCGCGCAAGATACGCGGTGTTCAGCCCCGCGTGTGAACTTGGGGGCCGTGGATTTGTGTGATGGTGCAAGGGGCCTTGTGTTCTGGTGGGTGGAGAGACTGTTAGCGAGAGGAGGACCCGGTGATGGGGCGGGAGTGGATACGAGGCGTCAGGGATTGGATGGAGAGGCTGTTTGCGAGAGGAGGACCGGGCAATGGGGAGGGCGTGCTCTTTTTATAACAGTATATTCAAGTGAGAGAAATGCATTCTTTTTCCCCGAGGTGTAATTGTTGCCCGAGCAGTAATTGTGGGCGAATAATAGTTTTAGAATATGTATTAAATATGTTAAGCTATGTAATTTTATAATTCGTGACACCTGAATAGTGTTTGTTACGAAGGAAGTTGTCAATAATGCGTTTAATGAAAATCGTGGATGAACCTAAACGCAGATCTCATGTTGCTAATAACGCTATTTGAAAATTAATACCAAAAAATGGAAGAAAATGCGTCATACAGCGTGTAATTAATTTGAAGGTTGGTTTAAAGGTAAAATATTAAATATGAGTGAGAACGACATGCTGGAGTATTTCGGTGGGGAAGCAAAACAGTACAAACCACTTCTGTTTCACGTTGTGTTCTAGTACATACATTTTTACTAATGCATTTCCAAATAAGCCATTCCAAATTGGACATTCGTACAGCATTAGCGGCCTTATTATAGATTTACAGACGGTTATAAATTTTGAATATGAGAGGGAATTGTGTTTGTTGATTAGTGGCCGGAATTGAATTAATTTGCTTGTTGATTGTTTTATTTTGATGTTTAATACTGTAGATATGCGTATGGCCATTTTCGTATTTCGGCATGGCGTTCCGGGTATCCGGATACCAAGCCAATGGTGTACCTGAGCGTTTCAGCATAGTGTTTCGGGTATCCGGATACCAATGGTGCACCTGAGGTTAAGGTCCATGGCTTGTGTACCCACCTTGGGGGAGTAAAATCCCCGCAGATAAAGAACAAATGTAGGATTAGAAAACCACTTGAAGTTTTCACTGTCTGTACAATCTCTTAGCTTTAGGTGATATGCTTAAAAAAATGCTTTCAATGCGCACGCGCTAAATTTCGATTGTCAGCGGTTCCGCTGCCGTAACCCGTCGGCTGTGGCTGGGCTACTTCCCGTCCATCGCTCTTTCTGTCCATTGCCACGTGTTCAGTGTGACAGTCGCGTGAATGAAAATCACGTGTCTGTTCCGTAGCCCCGAGAAGCAAAGCCCGCAGACTGCCTCGCTCATAGAAACCTCTACTTTATTCCTATATTTTGCGCGCGAAATATGATCTGCCCCAAACACTGCTTTACGTACTCCATTAATATCGTTATAGTTTTATAGCCATTTATAGTGTTTATAGTCATTTATAGTTTGTTGTAAAATCAATAATTTTTTTCTCGTTCATGAGAATATTGTCATGAAGGAATACAGGTTTTGTTCTCATGAAGTATGAAAGAACTAGCTGTTAATGGGTGGATGTAAAAATTGCCTGGTCTACCGAAATTAATTCGTCACCTCATTTGGTACAACATTAATTGTTGATATCTTATGTTAAAAAAAGTGTTGAGTAAAACATTTTTCAGTAATTATTTCTTATATTCTATTATTTCTATCTATTTATTTTCTTATTATTTATTTTTATTCGTAGTTATTTTTGTGTTTAGTGTCCTTACATTAGTCGGTTGTCATTTTATCGTGTAATACATGTAGACTATTCTGAAACAAATCGACAACTTTGACCTTTTAACTCCTATTGACATGTTATACCATTCAACATTGTACAATTTTCCGCTAGGTGTCCGTACAATCAATATTTAAGTTTATATTTGTGGAAGTTGTCATTTTCAATATTTTTATGACTGTTTCTCTTAATTCCTTTCTCGGAGTCCTTCGGAATGAATTTGTTAAATCCACTTTTTTTTCATATGCTTATTTACATTATTTATGAGTTGACAACTCTCTCGAGTGAAAAGGTCGAGTGGAAAGTTCTCTCGAGTGTATAAGGAAACCCTCGGCAGCTTGAGTGCGTTGTGCTGCAGATGGTGGGTTAATGAAAGAGAGTGATTGATGCTCAATATTTTACCTTTCTTGTCTCTAATTCTCCAATCATAAACGTACCTGACTTTCTACATTCTCTCGTCGTTATACTTAACACATTGTGTACTTGTTTCAACTTGCTATTGTCGAGAGCACAGACTTGGTGTCTGGTATTAATTAGCACATGTCAAATGCAATATGTAATATCAGCAGCTCGTTGAAGGCAGGACAATAGCTGCCTAGGGATGGAAATGGAACCACTAACAAAACAGGTGAAACTAAAGCACGAGAGAAATTGTTTGTTACCTTGATAAAAAGGACTAAACAGTATCACATTTTCCTTTAGAAATGTTTTGGCCAACGAAAAACTTCTTATTGATTTACATTTCGTCTTCGTGACTCCGGCAAAATAATCTTTTCAGTTTAACGTGAATAAATATTTCAGTATTTGGTATCATGTTGACTGTCTGTCAATCTGATACCGGAGAGGCAATTAATAAGCATGGATGTGTCCTAGTTATATTTTTGAATATACAATACTGTCTTTTTATCCGATTATCGTTTTAGAGGTTCCGAAATATTTTGGCGTTAAAATCATCAGTAAGGTGCTTTTCACGTATTCACTACTTGTCAAATGAAATGTTAATGAACTGGATCTACATGATTTTTCTGTAAAAAATCATTCACGAGCTTTTACGATAGGATAACTTATGAATAAGTGAGAAGATACGAAAGGAAAATAATTTTCCACAAACTTTATGACTAAAGAGTTTCAAAATTAATGTTTAGAAATGTTAAAAAGAATTGTAATTTTGGTGCATGAAAGACCTAAATATGTATATTGCTCATGCGAGTTGAATTGGTTGTCAGACTGATATAGTTATTGGTAGACAACATTTTGGAACTCTTTAGATCAACGTTCTTTATGCAGTTCTACTATATAAATGAAAAAAGATAAATAGAAGATAATGGATTAGGTTATTGAGATGAATAACTCTAGCATTTTATTTGGAGCAATACAAGGCGAAAATCATTTTCAGGCGTGTAGTGGGAGAAAAGTTTCCATATCTTGAACGCTTCAGGTCTTGGAGATACTCCTCAGAGTTGTATTAATTATTCTCTCTTGGACCATCGAATACCTTGGAATGTTGATATACACACTGTATCATATTGCAGTCTCGAAAACTTTGAATAATCCTTTCGGCAGTATCATCTTCGCCCACCATTTTTTTACCAAGACCGGTAACGACATACATACAGGCAACATAACGACATACATACAGGCAACATAACGACATACATACAGGCAACATAACGACATGTATACAGGCAATATAACGACATACATACAGGCAACATAACGGCATACATATAGGAAACAAAACGATATACATATAGGCAACATAACGACGTACATACAGGCAACGTAACGACATACATACAGACAACATAGCGGCGTACATGCAAGCAACGTAACGACATACATACAGGCAATATCACGACATAAAAAAGGCAATATCACGACATAAAAAAGGCAACATCACGACATAAAAAAGGCAACATAACGACATAAATAAGGCAACATAACGACATACAGGCAATATAATTCTCGTGCACAAATGATTGGGATCTAATAGGAACTTAAATTGTTATTTTTTCAAGGGCGTTTTTTCAGCAGAGAGCCGGTTACCCTTTACGTCCTGGTGGGATGCATATTCGCCCATACACTAGACACCAACAAACATGCAGGCCACTCTGACCTGGGGTCAGGAGAACGCTAGGCCGTCCGCGACAGCACATATTCAATCAATCAATCAATCAATCAATGAATCACGTCGCCCAAGTCGGGACTGAAACCCGCGACCCTTTGGACCGAAGCGCTGAGTCGGTTCTCGCTCTTAGGCCATCCAGGTCGGCGAACGGGAGTTAATGGGTTTAAAATCAGTGATTATCTGGCACCTTCCGCCATCGAATGCGCAGACCGACTGCTCTCTGATCAATAGTGTCTATGATCTTTTCCTGGCGAATGTCAAAGCAGCATTCAGTATGAACAACGGATTTCGTACCGCGCTCGATTTTCCCTTCCCTTCCCATTCCTTTGCCTTCCCTTCCTATTCCCAGGCGACAATGCCCACAGCGGTCGACATGCCCTAAAACCACAATGAATTGATCAATTCATTTCATTTTTGTCCAGCTAAGTTTATGTTAGAGCCTGCAATGCAAATGTTTGAGCGGTGACGCTGACCAGGAGGTCCTAGGGTGCGAGTCCTGACGATGACGGATTTTCGAAACTAGTTAAACAGCTGGGTCGAAATCAGCCGCTTATTGGAGGAGAATTCTAGACGATGACATCTCTGAAAGGTAGCTTTTCTGGGTTTCTCCGATTAATGCCAGGTAAATGCCGTAGCAGTGTGCTGGCACACGACCAACGGACCACGCGACATCTTTCCTTCCTCTTCCTTGTTTGATTTCTTCTATTACACACCTGCTCACACTTACATGCATTACACTGCTACATATGACGGGAGACCAGTGGAGAGGTTCGAACTTGTTCCATCTGAGGCGCTCCCAGCTGTAGAATACGAAAGGAAACGGAAAGAATACGGAAAGGAATAGGAACGAATACGCAAAGAAAAATAGGCCTATATACCTCGGTGACCTATATACCTCGGCGACCTATATACCTCGGCGACCTATATTCCACGGCGCCGGATCACACAATCCAATGGGTGAGGAACACCGCCACCTCCTGTTATTAATACATTCACAACACTTACGGGACTAATGCCCGTAGCAGTTGTCGTGCCCGGAAACATCAATGAATCAATGTCCCTCCCGCTTCTTCCCGAGCGTTCGTAGCTTTCCACTGTCCATGCGCTCTCTGCCCTCCCCCCGCCCCGC
>BOPP01000068.1:554159-569356 GCA_017312745.1 Gryllus bimaculatus | reverse complement strand
GCTAATAAAATATTAATATTGGCAGTTAAAAATTCCAAATTTAACAAGCAATCTGTAAGTTATTGTGTGTGAATATTTATTATTTCATGGATTGCTAATGAGTCTTACAGCGACGTTTATAGCGCGTGCGCTATATGCTCTTCAGTAAACACTTTTAATGTCTTTTCGAGCTATGCTCATTTAAAATTAAATATAGATTTTTCAGCGTAATAAAATCTAACATTGAGTTCAGATTATTTCGCAGTATTCGTGAAATTTGTGGAACAATAATAGTTGGTGAATACTTATACATACAGTGCAGTCTAGTTAAATTTATTTTAGTGGTGTATGTAGAGTATTTTTCTTTTCTAATACAGTTTAAATTTAATGTTGGCGATGAAAATTAAAGAGTTGGTGGTGGAAATGAACAACCTAACGTTCACATATTCTGTTCCCCAGTGAATATCGTGTCACCGTCATGCCTTTTGTACGACTGGTTGAATCAAACATCCACTTTGGACTGCGACGTTTATAGCAGTCCTATTTCAGCTAGAGATAGCTCATTCTGCTGGGGAATATGTTAAGGAAAAAAACAACAAATGAGAGTGATAAAATGAGATGGGAGGTATATCAAGAGATTTTAAATCGTACGCCAAGTACTTGTAAGCAATGAAGCGATAAAAATATTAAAATATTTTTGGCTCTCAATATAATGCTTCTCTCAATAATCTCACTATATTACTTCTCTATTGATTAATAATTATATCCGAAATGTATGTATTTTTTTGAGAAAAAAGTCTTGCACATTACAAGAGAAATGCCCGAAAGGAAAAGTTTCTCTTTCTTCTGACAACTATTTCTCTTAGCGTTCTTGTATAGAAATGATCAACTCTAATAATGCGACTACTGAGACTGTCATTTATTCCAAACCTTAAATCGATAAAAACACGCGTTGAAATTAGAAGTATCATGGTGTATGATTCGTGACGTCTCTGTTCGCTTTCCTACATTTTATTCTTAATCATATATTTTAAAATGTGAAATGTATGAAGTGATTTCATGTATGGTTGTAAAAGTGTTGGAATGTATAATGTGATCCCGTTGCATACTTCATCGTATTCTTAATCGATTGTTTGAAAATAATTTATTAGCAGATTCGATGAGCTTCTAATAGAAGAAACAAAAATCTCCGAAAACCACATTCATGTGAGAGTTTGTGAGCGTCGAAATACAAATGACTTAAAGGAAAATGGACACTTGAAAAACAAAGGAGCTGTCCTCATGAATCCATTATTCTACACAGACGCGTCTAAACGTTGTCTCATGCCGAGGCTCTCAAAAGTAGCCCATACCCTTCCTCGCGGGTTGTATTGTAGGGATTTTGGAATTTGGGCAAGATAGCGCCCAATGCAACAAATATTTTTGAAGCATATTCACCTCCAGGCACCAATATTATAATCTTTACTTGCAACAATTCCTGGCTGAAGGATGTGATCTGATTAGGATGAGACATATTGAAGGATTTAATTTTGATCGGCATTTAGCCAGATCGGTTCTTTACCACAAGCGTACATAAACATGGCTCACAGGATTTTTTCCCGTTTTCGTAAATACATGCAGTTTGCATTGGAGGACTCAGATTTCGGAGACCTATGTAACTTTCAAACCCCTGGAGACGGCTACCAACCGGTAAATTCCCATGTTTTTAGGTCAAGAAATCATCCCTGTAAGAAGAAACGAAAGATTATAATGTTACGTGATTTAATGAAAAGGACCGTATTATCTAATACGAGGGTATAGGAATCCTAATTTTACGAATGACGGAAATTTTAAGGTGAAATGTTGTGATTATGTCGAAAGGAAATAAAGGACAAATGCTAGAAAAAAACAACATTTTTTCCACCTCCACCTATTCTACTTATAATAAAATGTGGAAATTTATATATTTTTGCTCTTACCCGAAAAAAATAAACGACGGAAAGCAGAGAAGTTAACAGGGAAAAATAAATAAAAAAGAAAGCTGAAACTTCCTACTTCGTGAAGTGGAGGAAAAGAGCGTCCATAGTAAATACCAATCGTAGCTCCAAAGAAATACATCTCGGGCTGCAACTTCCAGACAATGGTGCGAGAAGCGCTGGTAAGCTGTTCGTGGTCTTGCGGTGATAATCGGAGGGCAGAACGGTTATTGACCAGCGAAGTCTCCTCGGAAGCCTGCAGATCCCTCCGGTCCCCCTGCCCTTGTGGAGGATATTGCGGCGGGGAAATAAAAGAATCCGAAGGGTCAGCATTCCTCCAAAAGGGTATAATAACGGTGCCGCCGACGAAAATATCCAGGGTCGGCGTCGCACAGGCTGCAGAGATCGGAGCGTGAAGGAGAAGATCTCCGGGCGAAAAGGGGATGCTACAAAAGTTGGTGGGATGACTTATAGTTGAAAATAATGTTTTATTGCGTTTGAATGTGTTTATTCCACGACAACACTTAGAACATTAACTGCAATTGAATTGAGTGTGAAAGATTGGGGTAAAATTGAAAGTTTTGTCTTGTTAATAAACCTTTGTTTGCTGCACAGGAGTTTCTAGATCGGGGCGTGAAGGAGAAGATCTCCGGGCGAGAAGGGGATGCTACAAAAGTTGGTGGGATGACTTATAGTTGAAAATAATGTTTTATTGCGTTAGAATGTGTTTTTTCTTGGAAACCACTTAGAACATTAACTGCAATTGAATTAAGCGTGGAAGATTTGGGTGAAGTTGAAAGTTTTGTCTTGTTAAAAAACTTCTGTTTCTTATATTTTTAAAGTTGAAGTACATTTTGTAAAACATGACGTGGATAGAATGTATTGTGACTTTTCTTTAATTTTATGCTCTTCAAATATACATGCATTATTTGACAGTGTTCGTGCATTTGGTTCGTCGGTAGTTTTTGTTAAATACCTTTGTATGTAATGCTTATTTCTCGTGAAAAATTGGTTTTGAACCGAAAGGGGTTTTACTGAATTATTTTTCTTTGGAAAATATGGCATACTTAAAAAAAGGCGCATTTAAAAAGAATTCTCAAATATAGTTAAACAAAATTAACAAGTAAATTATATATTTCATGGAGGGAAGTCTGTACGCCTTATCAACATTTTTAGATAATGTGAAAACATCAGAGTAGTGGGTGTATCGTCACGCAAATATATGAAGGGTCGCTTGTCAGGGAATCAAAACTCTACCCTAAATTATTTGTCTTTGAAGTACTGTTGTTATCTATATTATAAATTCGATCATTCGTAAAATTAGCAATTAGTAAAAGTTAAAATGTTTGATGATCAGTATGGACATTTACATTTTGAAACAGATAAAATGTATCAAAATATCAGGTACGTGAGATAGTACCGAAACACGTTTCGTGAGAAAACACAATACGTACTCGCCATTTGTTGCTTCGTGTTCTTCCAAAAGCCTTTGGTTTTTCACACATAATCGCTTTCCCCATCTCCTACTCTGCCATTGCCATACTTTACGTCAACACCTACATGCAGCCGTAAGCATAACGAAGTCGTGGAATCACCTCGTATTTCCTTTCCATACCCTGCACTCACCTCGTTGCCCTCGCTTTTACTGCAGCGAGAATTACTCCGCTAACTCCCAACACCTTTCTACCTCACTGATAAGCGCCTGAGGGGGTTATGGCAGCAGCAGCGGAGGACAGAGCGCCTATAATCACGGAGTGCTGGAAGGGTGTGGTAGAATGACGCGTGGATGGTGATGAGGTGGGAATATACTGAGCGAAGCCAGTAACATAAAATGTTTGTTTTTTTAATCTTTTGGATATTGCACCGCGGAGTACATAAGGTGTATCATGGGACACTCATTTATTAAATCCTGTTGTCTATACTATATTGAATAGTCACTTCATACATATGCTGTCGCAGACATTAATTAGTGAAGAAGATAACAAATCGTCGAGAAAGAAAGGGAAAGAGTGTACTGAGCGGTTTGCTTAGTGAAATATTAGGTAAAGATACTTCAATGCAGGAAGAGGGCTTATCTACGTAATTACATGTTGTAGGTGGTGTGTGTGTGTGTGTGTGTGTGTGTATGTGTGTGTGTGTGCGTGTGTGGGTAAGAGAGCGAGCGAGAGAAGAGCGTGAGACAGAAGAGCGCGAGAGAGAGGAGAGAGAGAGGGAGAGAGAGGGAGAGAGAGGGAGAGAGAGGGAGAGAGAGGGAGAGAGAGAGAGACAGACAGACAGACAGACAGACAGACAGACAGACAGAAGTCGCTGGAGTATTTTTGTTGTTTATGGTGATAAATTGATGAACACACAAATACTTTTTGGTTTCTTTCCAATGGACCCTTAATTCCATTTAAACTATTTCATCGTCCCGTAAAGTTCTAGTGTTTTACCAGAAAAGGATTGTAGATCTAACCGATCAAATGTGTATATTATGTGGTTTGGTTAATCGATAGCCTTTGTCTCCAAAGCAGTTATTGCCACGAGAGCAAGGGTTATTCTCATGAATAAGTGTTGTGTTGAGGGTGATCAACTTCCTTTTCTTCATACCACTCTTGTTCAACTGCCAACTCCCACTCTTGTTCTGTGGGGTTCTGTTTATTTCGATTGAGTCCTTCGTGTGCTGGCTTATGTGTAATATTATTACTGGATTTTATAAAAAAAAGTTTTTATGATATTTTAAATCTATTCTCTGTAGAATGAATTTAAATTGAAAATAAAAAACTGTAATGTTCGTGAACAGGATTGAATAAAGGAAATAGAAATGTAATTGTGATTTGTGAATTAGTTATATTAATTATATACATTTCCGAAACACTTGAGAATTTACCTCGTATAGTTAGGTGTTGTATGTTCCACCCTTGGACGTTATAATTGTAAAAGAAGTAGACGTCCTATGATCTCTTGTCAAACTGCAGATACGGTAGTTGTAGAGGTAACTGTACACTGTTTTAGTGGGGCAAAATAAGTGCAGTGAAATTCAATGTTTTTGTTTTATCAATACGATTACTTCAAACGTTGGTTAGATAATTATTTTATTCCGCTTGTAGTCGAATTAAGTGGAATGCACCGTATTTGATGACATTTGTAAGCGAGAGTGAAGGTGTACAAGAGTTCGGATTGCGACCGAACCGCATGAACACCACCTGTTTGCGTTTAAACAGCACTCGTCACATTTCGTGGTCATTTTGACCGTGCGGTCAGAGGTTCGTTCGGTCTGTTCACGGTTCTGTAAATAATGCCTTCAGCAAAAGTTCACTGGGTGCTGATTAATCTTCAATGTTTGTTTACAAGTTAACTTTTGCTTATCCAAACCAATGAGGTTATAGGGACGTCGCAATAATTGTTATTATACAGCTGAACGCATTGCTAATTTCTTCTTCATCTTCTTCTTTTTCTTTTTCTTCCCCTGATGCCTCTCAGCGTCGGGTTAGCCATTTGACATACTCCCTGTTTGTCTTGTGCCTTGCGCTTTATCTCTCCTGGTGTAGCTCCGCTCCTTTGGCATAAATCCTGTATAAATGCGTTCTATGTACCTCTTAGTCTACCAGGTGGTCTCTTTCCCCCTGGCCTGGCTTCGATCATTTGTTTGGACTTTCTTTTCTCTGTCACTCTATTAACATGTCCATACCACTTTACCTTACCACTTGTTTTCCATTTCCTTCCTTTGCGGTGTAACTTCTAGTTCTTTTTTAATTGTGTTATTTCTTATCCGATCTCTTCTTGTTTTCCCTACTATCCTGCATAGGAATTTCAGTTTCACTGCTGTGATTCTACTTTCTGTTTATGCAGCTAATATATTACGTAGGTAAATTAAAGATTTTTGACTCACTGTTCTGCTAGTTACTTACAAATCTTCCGTAGTTAGATTTCTCGAAATTTCCTGGAACTTCGAATTCAAAAGTGTGCTGTAGTGGGTGGTTTTCAAGCCGAGTGTTAGAGCGTTATGAGCGAGAAGGGGCTTTGTCGGTTGAGAGAAACGCGCGAACGCCACCTGTTGGCACATACATCACCTCCTGCGTCTGTTGTTGCCCGCAGCCATTTTGAAGCCGCGTTGCGGCCGTTCATGGCCCCGTGAACGTAATTCGCTAAACAATCCTCCACCGCGAGTGGATTAATCCGTAAATGGAGGTGTAACCGATTCGACTTCCTTGCTTCGTTGATAAAAATGAAGTACAATTTATTGATTTGTTATTTATAATATTAATTTTTTTCTATTTTTATGTCAGACATTTTAATGAAGGAGACGCATGACTAACAGTAAAATATGAAAAAGATTGAGTAGAAATAATTGCTTACTAATTAAGTAGATAAAATAAAATGGTTTATGTAAATTAGTTTTCTACGCCGTGTTTTTTGATTATAGCGAATTTTAGAAAGTTTTTCTTTTTTCTAATTCGGCTGCGGTGTGAGTGAAAAGAGCGAACCAAGTAGAGTACCTGAGATAACAATAATTTTTTTAAAATTTTTTATCTCCTACGAACTAAAGAATTGTCATCGTAAAATATGGTTGTTGTAATGGTAAACGGAACTGCTTAATGTTTACGTAAGATAAATTTATTCAAATTAATGTATTCCTAAATAGTATATGTCATTTCAATTTTTTTTTTTTTTTAATTTTCCAAAACTTTGCACTTTCTGTTTGCCAATAAATGGAGGGCATCGCGTTCGGAGGCATTTCTAACTGAGGGTTAGGGTTGGTGTCGAGCAAAGTTGAGCGTCCTCGGTGGTGGTGGTGGTGGTGGGGGGGGTCTCATGAACACCACCTGTTGGTGCAAACAGCGCCCCCTGCCCCTGGCGTTTTGAACGCGACGGGCGCGCGTCGCGGCCGTTCACGGCCCCATAAACGTAATGCGCTAAGCAATCGGCCGCGCCGCGCGCAGATTAACCCGTAACTGGCGGCTTATCTGAGGCGGGCGGCGGCGCGCCCCGAACGGCGCCGTATATCTCCGGCGCGTAAGTAATTTTAAAGCGCCATTCGAAGGGCGGTAAAGCGACCGCGCCGCCCCACGCCGACCTGGCGCGTCGCGTCGTTAGAGGGGGCATTGAAAATCCCGGGACGGGGGCGAGCTGCGGATGGGGCGGCCGGGAATGGGTAAGGAAAACGACGCGGCGGCCAGTGCGGGGCGGGGGACGCGGGGGGGAGGGGGGCGGGGGCGGGAAACGCGAGCGGGGTCGCTGGCGGACATGGCGGCCAAAAGTTGGCAGGGATGCTGGCGACGGGCGCGGACGCGGTGGGGACGCGGCCGGACGCGGGGCGCGGGACGCGGGCGGGGACGGCGGCGTGGGGACGCGGGCGGGGACGCTGGCGGCGGACGTTTGGCCTTGGCGGCAAGTGGCGGGTACGCGGCCGGGAGGACTAGAGCGGGGGGAGGGAAGGGGGGCGGGACGCAGGCGGGGACTCGGTGGGGTGGGCGGGCGGACGCGGGCTGGACGTTGGCGGATAGGACGCGGTTTGGAGCTCGGAGTGAAGGCTCCTGCGTCGCTCCCATTCCAGCAATCCGACCGTCGGGCCGAGGCCCCATTTTGGTCGTTGTTTGGGTGTTGGTTGGTGGGATAGTCTCGCTTAATGGCATTGTGTCGTAGATTCTATGAGACACTTTCGACTCGGTTGTATTGGAAATGTGTTGGAATGTTTGAAAATTTGCACTGGATGCAGTGTTTCAGGAAATTATCGTCAGTTATGAAATGTTAGTGAGAAGTCACGAACTTTATGTAATTTTTTTCATAGTAATAAACTTATTCGGTATCCTTTTTGCGCCGCGTTTTGAACGTCCTCAACAAACTGATATTGTGCTGAAGGTTCTGTGAAAATTATTCCACTGTACTGTAATGGAAATATTACTAGAGAATTTGAAAATTTAGACTCTTTACAGTAATTGTGGCGTTTGGAGAAAATTAATGCAATTTTCAAGGTGAAAATGAACTCTCAAACTCTTTTGGGGTAAGGACAGGAAAGTGAAACGTGTTTATTTCGCAAAACAATGTGGGCAACATCTTTACAGATTCTATGACTTTCCCATGCTGTTTTTTCTTGTTCATTAAACGTTATTAAGAGAGATAATATCTTGTCATTGGTCTAACACGCACAGAAGTTCATTTGAAGCGTATCGCACACCTATTTGAAGAACATTAGCTTTATCTCGTAATATTAACTTTCGCTTCTTTTTGTTATCTCAGCCATTCGTCAGTTGTTTCTCGTGCATGCTATCGATAGATATCCCAATTTGCAAGAGAAGGAAATACAAATGTTTATTAAATTTTGAGTTTGATGTGCTCACAAATACAGTGAAAGTGACTATAGAAATATATGTGAGGTGTTGTTTTGTCGTAAAGTACAAAAAGTGTCGTAAGTGTTAAAACACAACAAAACAACGCGTTATATATATTTCTATAATGGCAATGTCGTAAACCCCACACCATTTCTTACCAGAGTTGATGTATGGTTTATTGGATTTTATTATCATGAATCGTGTGAACACTATTAGTTTTAGTTAATTCATTGTTTAAACATTATTTGAATTGTGATTTGAAAATATTGTTATATATGATTCGAGATAGGGAGCTGTTATTTGCAAACACATTGAATGCGTTGTAGGTTTATCCACGAAAATTCTCAGTATTGTTCTAGCTGCTTCATTCGGAGATTAGATTTACTGTTCTGTTTTTTGCATCATTTGTTTGTTAATTTTTCGATTAATTTACGCAGACCACTACTTATTTGTTCGTTTGTTCTGATCGCGTATTGAGTAAACTAGCAGACCGATGGTTAGCAATTGCGCAAAGCGCGTGGCTGAGTTGTTTTTTGCGATTTTGTTTCAAAATAATGAAAAGCGGTTTCTGACCGCTAAGCGGATTTCAAAAATACGTTAAATACGGATTCCAAAACAGAACTCATGACCGGGTCAAAGGCATACATTGATCTTTACTTAATTGAAACGATATGTAGCGAAGAATTGATAAATGCTTGAACTAGTGATATTTGTTTTCTGACTCTCATCTAGTCCGTTTTTTGCGTCCGCAATTTTACTTTTGGTTAGATATAATTGAATTTCTAGTAGTAAAATTTCATGCTGTAGATTACAAGTTACATCTAAACTATTTATTTTCAGTATAGCACGCGATTATATGTAATTCAAAGTACTGTATACCCTTGGACGTAATATATAACATGATGTGGATTTAACGTATTGGTTAGATATCAAGTCCAAAGAGGATACGTTTGACCGTCAGACTATTTAATAGAGGATAATTGAGAGCAACGTGGTGCAACTATTTCACAGATTAAATAACGTTTGTTTTATCCGGTATGTTGAAAATGATCAACCTTTTAATGATTAATAATTCAAAATTTGCCACTCCTGCGTAAATTCTAAGACGTTAGTGGTATCATGCAGTTTAATATGTTGTTTTAGTTAGAATTCAATCTTGTTCGAATCGCTTATTTTGGTATTTTTATATGAGAATACGTACGCAACACTCTCGAAATAATTGCGTATTTAAAATATGCATTAAGCAATCAAGGTGTTGTTAGGATCCCAGCAACATAAGAGCACAGATTCAGAACAATCTAAGAATAATTGCAAATTACCAATTACATTACATGACAATTGAATATTTTGGTCATCTACGTACAAGTTCACGAAGTCGTATTTTATTGTGGCAATAACTATTTTTTAAAGCCAAACATGGCTAACCAATTAAACTTCTGTGGAGCCTGTATATGTTAAATCTGACGGAAAACAGAGATTAGTATAAAATATTTTCATTTATCGAGCATCTCCTTACCAAATATTGTCATAGGTAAAGATGGAAATAAATGAAAAATCGAGTTAACCAGAAATCCGCGATAATGAGGCTCAATTTATCCTAGCTTTTCTGAATATTCAATTTCTAAATGACAATAAGAATTGTTCTCTTCCAGGGTTTTCTCCAATCAATTCCTGGTGAACACCAGAATGGAACCAACTGTGCACGAATTACTTGCACCCCACCAACTGCGCACTATCCTTCCTTTCCTGTCTTATCCTCAATAGTATTCAATACGGAGGGACGAATCCCTACTCAATTACCGAAAGCTCATCTGAGGGCCACCCGGACCAAGGCCCGTGTGGTTTGAAGACCCTCAATCCGTTCCCTCACTGCATCCACTTCGACGCTAACGACGTGAGTATCCGGAATCTTGGCAACCTGATGCTCTCTATTGGAGTTTTATTTGTAGTTTTGGAAACAAGTCGCGCGCCCAAACCTGTCCAAAGGGGTGCGGGTATAACCCACCAGGCGATGGGTGGGTCACCGAACAAAGCCGGCAACATCGAGATAGCTTCATCCCTGCATCCAACTTGGCGCTAACGACGTGAGTACAACCGAGAAACTCGGGTCCTGGTAGACTCGAATACGTCTCCATCAAGAGCCTCAGGGCTTGTGGCCGTCTGCCCCCCCCCTCGGCGGCGAGCGTGTGGATACGAGAGCGTGGGCGTGAGGGGTGGGGGTGGCCTATCACGCACCAGGCCAGGCGTGCGCCGCCACGATGCTATCGCGGTCGACGACGGCGCCCGGCGCGGCGCCGGCCTCACTTATCGCCGCCACCCTCCCCCACCAACACCCCTGTCACAGCCGTCACTTCCCCTCTGGCTGCAGCCGTCGACGCAACTAACTTCTCCGACACTGTTGCTGTCGCCGCTCTACTGCTTTGACCATCTTCTTACCGCTACTATCTTTACTGCTATCTCCGTCCACACGTTTATGTCATCTTCAAAGGCATTCAATCGGACGTGGCATAATCTTAATCTTACTTACTTCTCTGCGTCTTTTTTGCTGTTTCTTATACTCTATTCCGTTCTCGTACTTTTCTTCCAGCCCCTTTAGTTCTCCAGCTTTCCGTTCTTTCTGTTCAGCTACTTTCAATTCCTCCTCTTCTCTTCCTCATCCTACTCATCCTCTAACTCTTCTTTTTTCTCCTTCTCTTTTCTTCCTCCTCTCCCTAACTTTTTCTACCCTTTCTTCAACTCCATTATCAAAACTATTCCAGTACGGACGACATGAGTACCACAGAGTTCGGCACATCTCTTCTTCAGCAATATGCTTTACCATTTCACCATTTTCCACCGTGCCGCGCGATTCATTGCGCTCCACTTCTCGTTCTCTTAATCCCTGTTTTGTTTCAATGTAATATTTTGAAGAAATGTCGTCTCAATATTACTCTCGCATTTCATATCTTCTCCTAATACACATCTCCATTTCATACCACGTGCGTGAGATTGTTCTTAGATGAACAGACTTTTGAGCGCTGCGTATATTGAAGAAAAAAATAATAAAATAGATTGTATAATTCATTGTGTACATACTGTAATGTTCGGAAGACAGCAAACGATTAGGCAGAGAGTCAAAGCATCACTGAGCTCGGCCTTCTTTTGAAAAAAAAAAGAAAAAATCTTGAAACTTATGAATACTGTGAATTCATGGTCTTAATGGTCTCTACTCTTGAATGGTCTAGCGGTCCTTTGTGCTTTCACAACCTTCTGAAAGCGCCTGCCGTCTCAATCTCTATTCCCACTGCTCTTTAGCCTCAACAGTCCCCATGCGGTCAGTAAGGAGCCTTATGGTGAACATCTCCCGTCCCAGGATGCTGTTTCTTGGATTAGATAATACGCAACTGATATGAATTTTCCCAGAAGTGTCGTATCAGAGCACTAGCGTCTCATAGAGGGCGTTTCTTCGAGAGAGGCAAGAATTCTCCGAACCACTATCTGGTCACATTTTCACAGAAGCAGTGCTGAGTGGCTGGAGGGTCTTAAAATCACACGATTTGTGATAGTACGAATAATTGGTGGGAATGCGTTATAATGAAAATAAAATTTATGGATCTTGTATTTTAAACTAATATTAGAATGCTAATTCATTAATGAAAATATTCGTGTCACATAATGAGCTTAGCATTTGTCTAGAATTATTTCTTAGTGTTTTCATAATCAGATTAAAATGTTTTATCTGTGTCGTCTTGTGGTCATACTCTTCGCGTTCTAAGAAAAATATTGCTGTATCGCTTTAACTCGCTTATTTGTTTATTAACTTATTACGTATAGTTTCGACATCCGATAATGAAATCATTGAGTGGATTATCCTGCGTTGCTCGAGCCCGTAGCTCAAGGACTGTCAATCGGGAAGCTCTGCATTCCATTTCAAAAAGAGAAGGATACACCACCTCGGGAGCCGCAGCACTGCTGTCAATTAGCTCTCAGAACACGCCTCGTTTCGGGCTCTAAATGAGCGAGAATATTAAAAGTTGACGATGAAGATGTTTTGTTCCAATTGCAATAAAAAGTACATTTTCCAAAATATTGTTTTACTGGATTTCTTTGCATTCTGACGAAAGTAATATTACTTTAACGGTTTT
This sequence comes from Gryllus bimaculatus, assembly GCA_017312745.1. Classification (NCBI taxonomy): domain Eukaryota; kingdom Metazoa; phylum Arthropoda; class Insecta; order Orthoptera; family Gryllidae; genus Gryllus; species Gryllus bimaculatus. The sequence goes on along the minus strand of BOPP01000068.1, from coordinate 556,987 downwards.
GTTCACTTAAATTTTATTTTTCACTTAAACGTTTATATTCGTCCGAAGTCACCGTTTTAGTCATACGCGAATGTCGTATTAGATCGGGCGCAGATCAGGCCCACTGTATTCCTATATCCTCTAATCTCCGTGCCACACACTATCATCGTAGTCGCATAATGCACGCGTCTCCTCCGCCTTCTGATCCCGCCCTCTGCCAGAGCGCTGCTTGGCCCCGAACGACCCCTGCCGGCGCGGCGCGCCCCACGCCGCTGGCCTATCTCTGCTGGAAAGCGCCGTCGCGAAGCCTAACCGCCGCCCGGGGCGCGCCCCGCTCCCGAACGCGTTCGACCGGAGCCAGTGGATGGGCGTCGTTCTGCACATAAGCGTCTTCGCTGCTCGCGCGCGCGCCGGCCGTCTCCTGCCCGCCCTTGCCCGCACCGCCCCCGCCCCCGCCCGCCCCGTCCCGTCCCGTCCCGTCCCGTCCCGTCCCGTTCCCGTCCCGTCCCGTCACCGTCCCGTCCCGTCCCGTCCCGGTCCCGATCCCGTCCCGTCCCGTCCCGTCCCCGTCCCTGTCCCGTCCCGGTCCCGTCCCCGTTCCCGTCCCGTCCCGTCCCGTCCCGTCCCGTCCGTTCCCTTCCCGTCCGCATCCGTCCCGCCCCCCGCACTCCGCCCCCGCCCCCGCCCCCCCGCCCCGCCCCGTTTCCCGTCCCCGTCCCATCCCTGTCCATCCCGTTCCCCGCCCCGTTTCCGCCCCGTGTTCCATCCCGTCCGCCCCGTCGCCCCTCGCCCGCCCCCTTCCCGCCCCGACCCGCCCCCGCCCGATCCGACCCGATGCCGACCCGATCCAACCCGATCCGACCCGATCTCCAACCCGATCCGACCCGATCCGACCCGCCTTCTCCGCTTGTTCACAACCGTCCGCCTCCTTCTCCCACCCGAACCTGGCCTCCACCCCACCCATTTCAGCCTTTTGCCTTCCTCTCCCCCACCCCCTTCCTTCTGTTTACCCCGCCTGATTCCCCCCGATCCCGCGTCCGTTCTTTCATACCGCGCCTCGCATCACCCTATCCTCTTCACCCATTATTCCGTCCCAAGCCCGATTGTCTCCCGCCCCTCCCCCCCAGCCTTTTGGATAACATCGCTCGCCCATCTTTTCGCTCCCCTCTCGTCGCCCCAAAAACATTACTCTTTCGCAATACCTCGCTTGTGTTTTGTCGGCTGTTTGACTGACACACAGGCTGTCACCCAGTGCCCTTCCCCGCTTCTCTTCAAGATTCACTCCCCGCCTCAACCCACCCTAATCCCGCCACTCCCTTGACCTCCGCTTCGCCCACAACCCCTCTCACCTCGCCCTCTTTTCCGCTGCCCCCTACCCCCCTCGCATCCTCGCCCGTTTCTACCACCGCCTCCTCTTCCCGGCCCACCCCCATAGCTTCCCTGCCCCCCCACCCCCGCCCAGTGGCCCGCCCCCTCTACCCACTTGCTTCCGTCTTCTTCCCCCGCCTCGTACCGCCATCACGCCTCTCCCCCCGCCCTGGGCCTTTCTTCTCGCCCGTCCTGCTCCCGTGTGGGCCTTAAATAACAATTTAACAAAATCTAATATTAATCACATTTAATCAATGAAAAAGTCTTTGCTAAATTTAACATTTTTTATGAAATCCCTACACTTAATGTAGGATTGTTAAAATAAATTATACGCTGGCCTGTTGTCTCTTAACATTTCATATGAATATAACCAACTATTACTCTCGCCCAAAAAGGAGGAATTTGTTGGTGATTGTTCCACGACTCGTTATGTTACTGGGCGCTTTGCTTGTGTACTATTCTCAGAGGTGAAATGATAAATGAGCGCGCAATTAGACCTGATTCGTCTTACCGTTAAAGTTATGTCGGCTACACAAATGTACCCACCGACTAGGATGTATAAATTAAACAAAACAAGTAAATTATTTTTTATTTTCGGGCTAAGATTAGTTGCAGATAGTAAAATTAAGAGTGTACGGAAAGCTACATTACATGCGTTTTGGAATATGTTTAAGTTCTATCTCATATTCTCGTCATTATAATTTAACTGGTTGCTCGTAGGAGTGTTCGCTTCAACTCTCCCCTAACGTGTTCGTGTTGGTTTCCTGAGGATAAACGCAATTAGGAGGGCTTGCTTTGAGTGGTTAGACAGAGGTGAGCCACGAACTGTGAAAGGAAGAGCGGACGAGCCATCCCACTGCAGTCTCCCATCCATCACGCAACTGGCGCAGGAGGTCACCGTAGTCTGCGCGTATTTCCTGCCTTCACGGAAACGCCGTAACGGTAGCTTGCGGCGTGGCTCTATCTACATATCTCACATAAGTATGCGTCTCTGCATTAATCTGCTTTTGCATACATTATATCGAAGTCGTTTCTCGAGAAAATGCTCACGACGATCTCTCTATTTACCTGCCCCGGAAGTCACATTGTCCTTCCTCTAAATCTAAATTTGTTCTTCACGTCTTATAATTCTTGTGCTTAATTTTACGAATGACCTACCACGATACCCCTTCTTTTCATATAACTAAAAATCTATACTGATAGCGCAAGTCTCTCTCTAGACATTTCTATAGTACAGCAGAAACTTTATGCTTCTATTATTTTTTGCTAGGTGATTTCGTGCCATTTGCGTTGGATCACATTGCCGTATCCCATTCTACCCTGTTACATCATTACTCCTTTGTGGTAGTGTTTCGCGTGTGTGCACCTGCTTCGTCCTTAACCTCTTCTTTTGCTTTTCTATCGCTTTTCAGTTCTTCTTTTCTCTTGATCTTCCTAGTTGCTTCACATTTATCTGCCTCTCTTTCGTAAGCTTCTTACTC
>BOPP01000068.1:522519-537140 GCA_017312745.1 Gryllus bimaculatus | reverse complement strand
AATAATAATAATAATAATAATAATAATAATAATAATAATAATAATAATGTATGGTACAGGAAATAATAGATGTTTTTATTGATGAGCAAAGAGGGGTAATTACAATCAGGAGTAAATAAAATATGGTTCATTCCAACTTTCCCCCATATGTTTAACCCCACCATAAATCTGTTGATGGGGTGATTTTTGCTTAGCGAGCGACGTCCCTTTTACATAAACATTGTTGGCAACTCTAAGTAATAAAGAAACGCCAATTTTTCTGAGTGATTGACTCACCTCTAAACTACTTGTATTTCCCAACATGGTTTTATTGCCGTAACTCAGATTATCATATAACATAAGAAGGAAACAAAGGATGTTTAAATCCCATCTTGATTTTCGAGCATAACTTCAGAAGTATCCATTTTGAAAAGCGTTAATTGAAAGAGAAAAAATGTGCATTGATTTAATTAATACTCTGGGATTTTATTTTATCATGTAGTTCTGCTCTTGGAACGAAAATGTTTGAATGCTCAAGTATTTCAAATCGGTAAAACTTTTCCATATTCTGCAATGTATCAAACTCAGTTTTCGGTTATAATTTACTTTTATATTGAAGAAAAAAGCTGCGCAAATATCGAAATATTGATAGAAACGTGGCTGGTACTCAAAGCGTGAAAGAGAACGTACCGATTACTATATATCGAAATAAATTATACAGACCGCGATATTTCGAAAACTAGCGGTATTTGCATAAACCCATTCTCTCGCGCGGTGTCCATGAGCGCGGGCGACGCTTGCAGTGGGGGCGTGGAGCGACGGGGCGCGGGGCGGCGGGTGCGCGGCCGATGAAGCAATTTGCAGATAGGAAGGTTAGTTAAAGTTGCGCGCGCGGCCGAGCGATAAATCGCCTGGCATGGCGGGGAGGGGGGAGGCAGCGCTGCCGGCCGAAGGGCGAAGGGTGGCGCTGGACCGACGGACGCCGGGAAGTGGCGCAGTTGGAAGCTGCGGTGATGCAAATCGTACGCGGTGATCGCGGGTCGGAGAGTGTGTGAAAGACTCTCCTCGGGCTGGATTAACCCTTCGTAGGCCAAACGCTTTTGGTAGTTGGCACCGTCGACTGCTGTAATTGTTTATTGCCCAACAATAAGCTATCTCGTGGTTTTGGTATTGAACTCGGAGAGGGGTTTATTGAGAGTTTGTAATATGAAAACATAACCAGATCACAGTGCAGCGAAAATATACGCAAAAATATCGAAACGCCAATGTTTCTAAAAATCTGTCGCAATAACTAGCGACATTTAAAATTTTAAATTTTGTCACAATAGCGAAATTTCTCATCGGTGATGGGTGATCGAGTGATCGGCTTGTGTTGATGCAAATGTGCATTGTAATTACAGGAAGGGAAGTATAGAGGTGTATTTTTTTATCGTTACAGACCAGAAGTATTTGACAGTGGTCACCGCCCTCCGCCGTAATTGTTTATTCTACTACAATTACGACATCGGGGAGTTTGGTATAGAACTGGGAGGGCGGTTTACTAACAGTTCGTAATGTGACAAGAGAAACAGCACAGTATCGCTAAAAGGTAAAATTTACTTTTAAAATTTACCGTAACAAGTAACGAAATTCGGTGGTTGTAATAGTTTTGTTGATGCAAATGTGTTCGGTGAAGGTGGGTAGAGAGTATGGAGGCCCGCATCGGCTGAATCAATGCGAGGTGCGATCATGTTGGGTCACAAAACGATAACGCATAGAAAATATATTTATTTTTCTGCACTAGATATGATGTAAATGTTGATGGTTTAAGAATTTGAATCCAATTCCCGTGTTACTGAAGTGGTTCTACTTCATGGTGCAAGTGGTGTGAGAGAATGTTTGGTGATTAGAATGCGATCAAATGTCGGGCGTAGGTTATATCTAACATACTCGTATAAAAATCAATGTTTGTTAGTCCGTATTTTAAGCACTGCCGTACTGTTCAATCCGCCGCATCCTCAAATACTAAGCGCGTCAGCGCTGCATTATCCGCCTCTGCGGTTTTGAAATATCGACCGGAATTGTTACTTGAACGTTATATCGTCCAAGTAAATCAAATTTCTACGAGGCAGTGTCATAGCGAAAGCATGCCCAAACTTGAGGGAGAACTTTTTAACAGCGAGGACATAGAACAAACCCATACTCGCGAGAAAGTTTTTCTCGATTATAATTTTGCAGAGCGTAGCGTAAAACCTTGATTAACAATTACGGGGCCTGTAATATGTTAAGAATATTATATTGAAATAGCGAAGCACTGAGAGTTAACTAGTTAAAAATATTTTTGTTTAGTCCATAAATGGAACTATTTCGGTTGATTTGATGATACAAAATTAGTGAGGTTTGAGTTTTGACCCGTAACCATCTGCTTTACTCTGCTCAATGTGATGTTTCCTCAAAACCACCTATTCAATCTCTCTTCACTTATCTAAGCAAAATCCCAACAACGAACAGAACGAAATTGTGGGCAACCCGGGAAATTTTGCGCTGTCTTCCTTACTTACACTTGAATTTCTGAAAGGTGGAGTTGGAGTTATTCCACCCGGAAAATACAGGATTGAGCTATAGCTTGTGTTTAACACAAAGGCCAGAGATATTATTGTTTGTGTAGACAGACTGGTAAAATTCTTTTGGATCATTTCGATAGAAGAAAATTAAGTTAACGAGGAAAAGGAGTAGGTGATATGCTCAAATACAGATCATTCCATAAATCGGGATACGTTCTTGCCATATTTTTGGAAGAATAAGGTGCATTTTAAGTATATCCATACGTAAGGTTATGAAGAACTTCTGAACATTGCAACAATGCTAATAAGTAATGACAAGTAACGAAGCCGTTTTGATGGCAAACGCTTCAAAATAAATGCTCACGTCATATGATAATGACTGAAATGACTGTTAATGTTTGGAAAAGAAATGCACATTTTTTTGCTTGATTTGTTCAAATCACATATACGTTTTTCATTCATTTCTGATATATCTACACATATTGAAAACATAAATCCTGCATCACTTCCTAACAACCAATATTTTCAAACTAAACTTAAGCACCGATCCGTAGAGTATATTATAAGCTTTTAGAGATTAGCTGTTGGGAGGCTGCCAATAATAAACTACATTTTGCATAGTTTATTTAATTCATTTTTACATTTTATAATAAATGTTTATTATATATTTCACATATATTTGATTTCTGATATTTCTACACATATTGAAAATAGAAATTCTCGATCACTTCGTAATAACAAATATTTTCAAATTTACACGAAAGCTTCAGTCCCTAGAGTATAATGAAAGATTCGGGAGGTTAGCTGTAGGGAGGTCGCCAACTATTAACCTCCACTCGAGACTTCCTCTTTACCGCCTCTTCGAGAACGCAGAAATTGAATTAAGATTCTCAAGAGTTAATGAGAAAATACGCATATTTTTAGCATGGTTTATTCAAATCACATTTACATTTCACAATTCATTTCTGTTATTTCAACACATATTAATAATAGAAACCCTCGATCACTTCGTAATAACAAATATTTTCAAATTGAATGAAGGCAACTTCCCTCTCGAGTATATTGTGAGCTTTTAGAGATTAGCTGTGGGGAGGCCTCCAACTATTAACCACCACTCAAGAAAGTCCGCACGCAACGAGGCGGAGTGCGGGCTGCGGGGGGACTGAGACGTCTTCGAAAAGAAGTCGGGAGGCGTCGCGGCGGCGGCGGCGGATGCGGGCGGCTGCTGGAAAGAGGTGGGCGACGAAGTTGGCGGCGACGGTGGCGGCGGAAGAGGGTTGCGGGGACGGGCGAAGTAAAACTTCCCGCGCGGGCGAGCCGAGGGCGCAGACGCAGAGAGGAGAAACGGGGAGAGACAGGGAGGGGGGAGCGAAAATTAATTACAGAACTGTTAATCACAGCTGGTGCAGCTGCTCTGGTGATATATACGCATTATAATTTACCCTTCCATTATGATGTATGCCTCATTATGATTCAGTTGGAGAGGCGCGGGGCGACGTAGCGCGAAGGGAGAGGTAAAGGGAGGAAAAAGGAATCTGGAAGGAGGGTTCTGGTAGAGGGGTGGCGGCAGGTGAAGGTGAAAAGTCGCGTTGGTGGCTGTTCACTAAACCAACGGGCAGTTTCATTTCGTTTTATTTTAGGGCGATTAGATTGGACATGCCTAGCGCTCCTGCAGATGGAAGAGAGACGCCATTTCAAGAGCAACTTCCACAGAAAGTTATCCAGTGAAGGAAACTGGGGCTTGAAATGAAATACAAGCTATCTTCTCGCATGTGACATTGGGAAAAGAGAGATAATCCACAATATGGATAAAACATCCGCTACCTGACTCGCAAGTGATATTTGCTCTTTTAAATAACTTCAAAGTACGTATATCCTTATTGTGTTTTAAATGAGGGTTCAGATCAATTAGCAGATGTCTACGGTGATGTAATTCGTTGTTATTGAAATATTTCATTGTCATATATTATTTGAATCGTAGTTCTGCGTTATGGGACATTAATTATAGTTTTATTATTAAAAACTAGACTCGATGAACATAAAACACTCCGTTTCAAACTTACTTTAGTATCGAGGGGACGTAACTCACCATTAACTAATCGTCAAAGCGCGACATTCGACTATCTGCACATACGAGATTGCTGAAAAATGAGGGGCAAATGTCACAGGTATAAATTCATATCACTCCGTTACATGCAATATCCCACTACCTGTTCATTGGCAAAAAGTGATCATTTTCATCCTTTACGTACTCCAGAGGCATGTAACTTACTTTTAATACATCCTTTGGCTGTGCCGCTTACAAAACTTTATTGGGGGCAGAGTTTATCTTTCGTGGCGTAGGATACTAGTCCCTCTCTTAGAGCTCTGAGCGCGACTGTGGGGGTGATACAACTATCAATTAATGCCACACGATTATCTTCCTTTGCGTGCGTGACAATAGGGCTCAACATCAAATCGAAACAAAAACAGCATCGATGGAGGTTGGTTGGAGTTGGCTGAAAGATAAGACAGGAAGATTCCGGCTGCAGTCGATACTTCTGAAGTGGGAATACCAGTCAATAAACGTTATAGCACATGTGCAATAAAAGAGAAATAATTTTTTCTCTACGTCGTTCAACTAGAGAAATACTGTGTTTGATATACAAGCGTAACATCGACCATGACGTATCTACACTTCGTTCCTTAGACTTGCACATATGCGTTATCATCGCGCTTCCACTCGGCAAACGAACGGATCGCGATTGGCCTTTACTTTCTGGATGGACGCCACCCCGCCCCCGCCCTCGTTCCGCAACGCGGCCACGCCGCCCCCGGGGCGTTAATTCCATCGGCCTTCCCCGCGGGCTCGCGCCGCGTCGCCTCTATTTCGGGGGCGGTCCCGCGGCCGCAGCCCTCTCTAATAATCTCGACGTGTCTGCGGACCTCCGGGAACCGCCGCGCAACACCCTCCCCTCCCCACTCCTCCCTCCCCTACCTGCGTGAGCCCGTAATTATCTGGTCGCACCCCCAACGTCCTTGGTGGCCCTCCGCCCTACAGCGCCCTTGTAGCTGCGCTCAGGCCGACCATGATCGCTTAATGACGTGTACAATATAAATGCGTGCAATTTGCTGAAATCAGGCTTACATAATTGAAAGTAATTAATTTGAACTCTACGTAGTCATTATAAAGTTCATTATTAAACGGTTGCCCGGTTGGAATGCAAGGCCGGTCAGGAAGCATGGGGGTCTCCCCTTGTTATTAATCAGAAATATTTTTAGTCGGGTCGCTACTATGGAGAACATTGGACCTGTCGATATCGGTAAAAAAACAGGGTTTGGCAATTGTGGCGCCCTCAATTTTATAATTTTGGCTGTCACTACTTTTGTATGTGGTCACGCAGAATTATTATTAAAGATATGTGACTAATGGTTGAAAGACACAAAATAGTGATTCTAAATTGTGAAGCTGACAAAGGAGGAAGTAGGCAATTACAATGAAAGAGAGTGGTAATTGTAAACTTAGCGAGAGAAAAGGTTTCAGACAATACGATACAATTGATAATATGATATTGTGGGAGAAAGGTAGAGTATAATTCTCGCATTTCGACCTGTCATTTTTTTGTGTGTCGAGTTGTATAAAACATGAAGTTATTCCCCAAAGGTATCTTTACTGCACGAGTTAATAAATGACTTGAGTACGGCCTAAGTCAAGGTTATTGTAAAACTCGTATGTAACTTAATTGCGAGCAAGAATCAAACTTCCATGGCCAAATGTTTTACCTCCAAATCAGCGGATAAACTTCGCGGCTTTAGCCGGAAAAAGATACATGCAGGCATTTCGTTCCGAAACCTTTTATTTTTTTTCCATTCATAGAAACACACAAAACACTCATTCCGTAAAAACCTTTTAACGAATTCGCACATCTACTATCCACCGCGGTAATTGCATTAACTGTAAACCCTACACAGAGCAGACCAACGAAACGACAGTTTCCAATGAACTGGTCGTTGCGTCCCTGCTCTACTCGATACCGTTCCGTCTCACTTCACTGAAATCCGCCATTCCTAATACGTGCCATTGCCCTGCTCCCTTCACCATCCTCTTCTTCCACCACTCGCCTCCCCCTCTCGCAGACCCTCACGCCCATCCCACCTCCCTCAATATATCCCTTTCTTCTCATCTCCATCCACAATCACCTGCTGTTCGCCTCCCTGGTTTTCTCATCCCTCTCTATCTCTCTCTCTCTCTCTCTCTCTCTCTCTCTCTCTCTCTCTCTCTCCCACCTCTCCCCTTCGTTACTCTGGCGTCGCTTTGTTCCATTCCTCCACGACTTACCTGGTGCCTTCCCCTTCTGTCGCACCCCGTTTTGTGTTGCTCCTCTCCGCACCATCTCTCGTCCCTCGCTTAGTATTTTTTCGGTTATTCCCAAATCTCTACCAAACACTGCTATTGTCTCTGGAATGAAGCGGAGCCATCGAGACTGGACTGTGACTGGGAGGAAGGAAGTGCGGGATGGAGAGAAGCGACAGGCATCGTCGGGGGCAGAGATGAAATCGAGAGGAGATGCAGGAGAATAGCAAGCAAGTGGTGAGAATAGGGGAAAGGGCAGGCGCGAGGCGGGGCACGAGGCGGGGCGCGAGGCGGAGAGCGATGCATGGAGAGATGAAGCTGTGTTGCATAAGCTGAGAGGGAGAGAAAAGCGAGACGAGGAACAGAAAGAGAGAGAGAATGAGATGAATAAGAAGGAGATGGGATAGAGGGGATGATGAGATGGATAAGGAAATGGGATGGAGGGGCTGTTGAGATGGATAAGGAGGTGCGGCGGAGAGAACGATGAGATGGAACAGAAATCGATGGATGAAGACGACGGTGAAATGGCGCAGAGAGATATGGTATGGAGAGAATGGTACGATAGAGCAGAAAGAGTTGGTGTGGAGAGAGCGCTCAGATAGAACAGAGATGGGGTGCAATGTGTGATGAAATGGAGCAGAAATAAATTGGGGTAGAGAAGCCAATAAGATGAAGCCGAAAGAAGTGCGATTGGATTACATTAGATTATATTAAATTTATTGTAGTTCGCTTTGAGCTAATGCTCGGTGGCAAACATGGTAACAATTAGAATTAGAATTACAAAACATTTTCAACATTTACAATTAGGTTTACTATTAGAATTAGGGGTTGGTCGATATCATAGTTTCCAATTTATTTCTAGCTAAATCTATGGAGAGGATGAAGAAGAAAACGACAAAAACCGCTCCATTGCGCCGTGGCAGGAAAGGGACCGTGGCAGTGAGAGGACCGTGGCAGTGAGGAGGAACCGTGGCAGTGAGAGGGACCGTTGCAGTGAGAGGGACGCGTGGCAAGAGGGGCCGTTGGCAGTGGGAAGCCGACCGTCGGCAGTGAGAGGGACCGTGGCAGTGAGAGGGAGAGCGGTCGCCTGTAACGAAGCCCCGCGCCACGGGCTCGCGCGCGTTTTTGAAGCGGCGCTCAAGAGGGGGCCCCAATAAATTAACGCGCTCGGCAATGCGCGCGGCGTGGCTTGCGCGGTCATGAAAGCACGGGCGCGCCGCCCCGCCCCCGCCCCCCCCTCGCGCGCGCTATTTACCGCCCCCGGCTACGCGACCCCCTACCGACGAAAAATTTAATATGATGACCACTTGTATCATCCTGACAGTGAAATGACATGGAAACAGAAAGGTGCTAAATGTTCTAATTAATCGTCCATAGCAGATATACAGAGGGCTTCAGTATTATCTTAGAATCATATTCGAATGTGTTTCGTGAGGTATTCGTAATTAACACGTGTGCGGCAGTTTTTTAAATGTGTCACATACTTTGGTATGTTATGATTATTTTCAACTTTGAGTAACATCTGTTTACTAACAACTTTGAGTTTCGAAACTGTTTCTTTGAATGTAGTTATTTATTTATCTGTATATGTAATGCTTCGAGGCGATTTATGATGATTTCTTCCTGGTGTTGAGTAGAATACACTGAATTATAAAAATTACTGCACATCTCTTTCTATGTCACCGCATACTGTTATTTGTGTGTACAGTTTTGCAGTACGTCCTTCCTTCGGGGAGGATTAGCTTTCGACTGTACTGTTTCCTGATTAAACATCCCTTGCGTACTCGAATTGAATACTCGACATTAATAAATTGCTGCTTTTTCTCTTTGTAGTGTCACCGCTTAATATATGGGTATTTATTCAGTCTCCTGATCTCACACGACGACTCAGACTCATTCTGGGATATGTGTATATCTCTTGTTTATCCTTGATCATTTTGTTTTCCTGATCGTACATTCATTCTTACCTGTTCGCTTTAGTAATTTTTAGTGGATACTCTTTCTTTTCTCTCGTGGTCCTCAGTTTCCTACATGGAGTCACATGGTATAGAACTATCCGCATAAGAACGAGCCAGATGACAGGTCGCTAAACAATGAACATCGCGTGTAAATCAGAGAAGTATCTCTCCGCCGCGGACAGCTTTTGCGTCCACGCCTCTCGATAAAGTATTTATGAGTTTTATATGGCTTCCGTAAACTCCATGTTTCTCGTGGTTCACAAACTGTGTAATTATAAAAACACGTACCACGAATGCTCTCCATCACTGCTCGCCAACCTTACAGCACCACAGAATCCCGAAATCGGTGCACCAGTACGCATCTTGAACTAAGTTAAAAATAGATCGTGTAATTCTTATCACACAAGTAATAAAATGTCAGGTATTATAAAAAAAAAAAGATATTTTACAGAGGAGCACTGCACTTTGTAATTTAAAATTTCTCGTTGACGTTTCGTTTCTATTTTTCGTTCGTTATTTTCTATTTTTGTTCGTTTCTGTTTTCTCTGACGGGACGTCACACTCTGACGGAGGACTCAGACTGAGCGTCCCAAAGGAAACGTCGAAACCCATTACATATTTAGCAACTGCAACGAACCGAATGGAGGAAAAAGAGTCCAATTGACTCAAGAACACAACGATCACAGTATATTCATGTTATGTGGCCAACACTCAGCTATCAAAACGGATCCATTCTTTTATAAAATCGCTCAATTACAGTGAATTGCCTAGCATCTTTAGACTGTAGCGCCGTGTCCGATTTGGCAGAAGTGTTTGCGAACTCGCCAAGGCCGCTTTAGTTGGCGCGCCCTACGCGCGCGCGTCCTTGCTGCGACGTCACGTTCGCGCCGTTCGCCGCCTCCGCCGCTTCCGCCGAAATCCTCGCGCAAGCCCTCGCTGTGCGCACTTCCGCGTCACCTCGTCAAAGAGCCGCACGCGGCCCAGGCCCGCGCCCGCGGCCCACGCTTACGCCCGTGTCCACGCCCGCGGCCCACGCCCGCGCCCACGCCTGTCTCACGCCCACGCCCGCGTACGCGCACGGCCCATCGCCGGGGGTCACGCCCGCGCCCACGCCGCGCCCCGCCACGCTGCGCGCCTCGCCCGCGCCGCTGCCCGCGCCCACGCCCGCGCCTACGCCGCGCGCCGGCGCCCGTCCAAAGCTCGTGTCCACGCCGCTTCCACGCCCACGCCCGCGCCCCCGCCAGCCCCGCACGCGACTGCTGCGTGGGCCGGTTAGCGCGCGAGATTTTCCGCCGAATCCCACGGGCTGCGGTGGCTCTGACGTCCGCGGATGTCGCTTGCGTTCGCTGAGGCGGCCTGAAGTGTTTGGCAATGTAGCGTCTCTGACCGCGCAGCAACTTTAGCGTCTCCATGCGGTTCGAGACTCAATGACGTGGAGGAGTTTGGTGTTGATTCGTACCTAGATAGTTATTACGACGTGACTGTCCCAGAGCCTAGTACGAACAAACGGCCAAGGATGTGCAAACGTTTCTTACCGCTTTCTTCTACCTTAACCTCATTTTTCACGTTACAAAACACGTACATTGCGCTTTGCACTACCACACATGCACCACACGGTGAGGCTTAGAGTTAGTCACGGTTGGACGATGCCCGCTGGTGGGAGATACTTGGAAGGAATAATCCCTGGCAAGCCGACGTATGGGTCCATCCATTCCAGTTGTAGCAGAACACCGCACCTTCGTGATAAAAAATGTTCCTCAATGTACGGGATAATGATGATAGCCGAAAGCTGCCACTGGGATACATTCATTCAAATGAGTAGAATTTCGGTGAATGGCTGGAAATTCAGGAATTTTCTTTTTTTTTCTTCGGAAATTTCTGATTTTGCCTTTTTCGGTATTCCAAACAAAAGTTCCTCTTCTAGGTAATCTTTTATTTTCGTCGTATTTGTAGTGTTGCGTCGTTTTAACGTTTTGTGTGTTCGATTCTTTGTGTATTATTCCCGCCGTTCGCATTTTTCCATTTGTAGGAAATAGTCAACGCGGCGTGATCACTGAATTAGCCACTTAATTAATTTTCGTTACCTTTGTTTCATTATTTACATTACGTGAAGCCGGCATGCTTATTCTCCACGATGCTGTTCTAGTCCGAAGTAAAATATTTCAGTTTGGGAAACGCCTATTCCAAATTACGTTGAAGATTATCCCGTTAACAATGTGTCGAAGTAACAACACTTCCCTTCAGTATACAGCGCACGAAGCAAAAAGATGGTGGTGTGCATTGTTTTCTGAACAGCGTCTTTACCAGGTTCAGCCAGATGGCGCTACCAGGATTTCAATCAGATTTGAACTGCGTGAATATGTTATGATGACATCTCCAATCGCACTTACACGTTATACCAACCGAGAAGGCTTTTGAACCAATCTATAATCAATTCATTCACCATCTCAGGTTCACTATTCAAGAGACGGGGATCATAATGGAAGCCGTCTTTCAACGCAACCTCATATGACATCGTCATGTTACGCGTCTGGATTCACATTGTATTAATTGACTCTTCTTGTTCAATGGTCCTTGTCGGCCGCTTGTATTTTCTAGTATTTACTTGCTGTCCGGGTGACGCCGGCCGTCGCGAATTGCCGTAATTAGCTGCCGTCGTTTCGGTCGCCTTTCAGCGACCTTCCTCAGGGCCCGTCATGCCTGTTATTACGCCCTGAGAAGGCCGCAGAAGGGCGGACCGAAACTCGCAACCTTTTGCCATTGGACGCCGGCGTCATGCGGGCAGCCACAGTAAAGTGCTGCACTCCAGCCGCGGAAGCCTACGCTCTCGCTCTGTATATTCATTCGATGCTCTTTTATAGCACATTTTCTTTTATGCCTACCATGATTAATTATTGCTTTTCCTATTTCACATGATCATACCTAGTGCATTGTTAGGAAGTCGCACAAAAAGTTGATAAGCCAAATAGCTTCATTTTTGTACTCCTGCATAAATCTTCTGGTATGTGTCATGTTATATAGGGTTCAATTGCTTTTCAGAGCTTCCACACCCGAGCGACTTGCTCGTTCACGAGGTTGTAACTTGTAAGCGCTTTCGCCGAAGGAGTAGGACTGGAGTTTAGTTGAAGCGAATTCCGCAGCAAAAGTGGCCATTGCCAGAGCTCTATTCGCGACGCGAATTCTTTCCATTCGCAACTGCTTGGGCTGTAGAATCTCGATCTTTTCCGGTCTGAGCCTCGCCTCTCCGCACCGCCCGCGCCACAGACCCCGCTGCCCCTGGCACCCCTGCTCCCGCTGCCACCGCTGCTCGACTCCAAACACATTCCCTTCGCTTGCATCTTCCTTACGTCATCCCTGTCACGCCGTTTACATTCAGCGCCATTGCTTCTCCAGCCTCAGCTAATCCTTGCTCCCGCCATACACCTCCCACACCCCGCTCCCGCCATCCCCACTCCCGCATTCCTTTGCACCGGCCATTTTTGCACCCGTAATTCGTGCTTTCTAATTACCGCTCCCGCCATCCCCTTCCCCGCGTTAAACCATCCCCGTATCCAACACTCAGTGCTCCCACCATCCCCCGCTCCCGACACCCTCGCTCCCTTCATCCCTCGTTCCACTATCCCCACTCCCAACCTCCACCCTCGCACCATCCCGCCTGACTTCCATTCCCCGCTCCAACCATTCCCGCTCCACCACCCGCATCACTTGTATTCCTTCAAACCTCGTCTCCCTTGACTAATTTCCCCACCCCCATCGACCCTTTCCACGACGACCCCCTCCGCCGCTGTCTCACCACAAGGACAGGCTTCACCCCCGTCCTTCGTGTCTCGCTCTCCTTTTCGGGCCGCCGTTGCCGCGAACGCCGCCTCGGCGGCTCTGGTCCCCGCTGGTGTTCCCGCTTTCGGCTTCTCTCTGCTCGCTCCCCGCTGCGCCTCCGACTGCATCACTACCAACGCTGGGACCGCTCCGCCTCATATCGCTTCACTTTCCCCACCCATCACGATCTCAACCTTCCAACTTAATTCCTTTATTCCTCCTCTCACTTGTCTACTCCGTCACCTCTACGTAAAAGGTGCGGCCACTATTCACACTCTCATCTCTGCCGCCACCATCCCACTCTGTCCATGACAACCGACTGTCCCCCACAAAACGTTAAAAATCCCCGCCGCCTCCACCTTCTCCGCAGTTCCCTCCATCTCTCTCTGCCACTCCCTCCGCCGCCGCTGTACAAAGCTGTCTCCAAGGCGGGGCGAGTGGGACAGCCTGAACAACTCCGACGGCTGCGTTTTTGTGTAGTGTCTGCGGGTGGGGGGGAGGCCGGGAAGGACTGCCTCTCGCTTACCCGCCCGAAGATCCCGTTCACTTCAAACGTTTGAATTGCGTGAAAAGGGCGCTGGCGGATGTTCACTTCCAGTGAATCGTATTGCTGGATCATTTCCGAAGTGGCGCCATATGGTCGCCCTCTTCGCCACTAGAAGTAGTTGGTTGTTAGGTTTCGTAGAGTAGATGAGCTTTCTCCTTTATTGTTGTCTTACTTTCGATTCTAAAAAAAAATATTGTCGCTTTCACGAAAAACTAAAACGGCGAAACCAAAATTCAGTGCTGTTAGTGGCGCTGGTGCTTGCGAAGAAAGGTATTTAACAAGTTTCTTTGCTCTCTTTCTTGTAGATTGCTTCTTCAGCCTACATAAAATATATTTAAAGTTGAGTGTAAGGAAATTTGGTGTGGGCACGACAAGAAGTTAGAACGAGATGGAACATTGTAGCAATTTTTCTTGTGAAGTATTACGCACATATTGGTGTGTCCGTTACATGTCATTTTAATATACAGTGTCCTTTTTCTGAAGTATGGTATTTGCAGGCTTGTGCTTAGACGTCATCTCTCTATAAGTGAATGCAATTGTGCCACCTTGCCATTCCCATCAAACGATTTCACTATTTCGTTCTCATTATGATTGTCACCTCACCTTAAACCATTGTCTTAAACCGTGTTCTTCTATTTTATGCGTGAACACGAAACACATTCGACGCTTGTTTCCTATATTATGATATTTTCATCAGTGTGCACTTAAAGTTAAGCGCGCTACAAGGAGGCATAATTTAAACAACCCACGCTTATTTTGACCCTTCTGCGAAAAATTTAATGGCCATTACTTGCAGAATTTATCGGTGCTTTTTTTTAAACGATTTTGTCTAAATTCATTAGGATGTGGAGTTTCTTCCTATGAGGGGAGTCGTCCAATTTAGAGGCCGTAAACAGTTTTGTATGCAGTTCTCTTTAATTTACTTTCAGAACACAAGAAGAGCAATTTGAAAAGTGCTTCCTTTCGTGTAAGGGAATTCACGTTAAATTGATGTCAGAATGTCGAAAATACCATGTGGTATAATAAAAAGGCATAATTTGTTTTACTTCTCCTTTTCAATGATAAAGGTTCATTTAGACATTTTTTTCCATTAAGCGGAAAAATTACGGGTGCGTTTTCATTGCCCTGGCTGTAGAAATTTGCATTCAAGTTGTTTTCTTACCAGAAGCCCACTTTAATTAGTGCATCCATTGAATCTTTGGGGTCTCTGGATAAAATTCACTTAACATACGTTTTCTGGTTTAATTTCTGTCGAAAAAAAAAATAAGGAAATAGGACGTATGGCTTTTTTCTTATTTCTTGGCTAGTCCCAGCCAATATATGAAAATTTTAGGGTCGGGCCCAAAAAATTCATTCCCCAGAAATTTGTTGTTTAATGGATGTAATAAACGAATTTTTTTTGCCAATAAAGGCTCCCAATTTCTTTTTCCTCTTTTTCCCTTTGG
>BOPP01000068.1:481380-492590 GCA_017312745.1 Gryllus bimaculatus | reverse complement strand
TATATATATATATATATATATATAATTTGAACTCGCGCGACCTTCAAGGTACGAAGCAGCTACGACCCTTCAGTCTCAGCGGTCTCGGCGAAGATGTCTTTGCCATCCTCCTTTTAACCAACATCACCGTCGAACTTACTACCGTTGGTACCTTTGTCACCTCGTACCTTCGCCCTCTCCTCTGCAACCACGGCCGCCTGGTATTCCTTTCTGAACGCGATCGCGTCCATTTTCAGTGCCTTCGTAAACCTCGCAGTGTAAACTCTGGAGGCGCGAAGCACGTCGCATCTGGAGAAAGTACTCTTTTTTTTTTATTTTCCATACGGCGTAATACAAAGATCGCTGACCAGCATAACAACGCGAAATGCGTTTCGATTTCGTATTCCAGGCGTCGCCGATCCCGTGTTTCAACTGTCGTCCACTACGATTCTCAGTTGTTGCCACTGTCTCGCCAGGGAGAAAATGGAATTATTTTGTGAACTAAAATCTGACTATAGACGAGTTGTTTTAGAAATGATGTATGCAGGTATGATTCTTCCGTAAATTATCGATAAATTATCACTTTTTATCAACTATCTTTTCAGACTTCTTTGTAGTAAGATCGTTTTTCAAGTCGTAAGACAATTTCTCTTGAATTCTGGACTTTTGAATACCCCTCAAAACGCTCTTCTTTACGAATATGTAAAATATTTGATTCATTTTATGCAAATGTTTTATCCGATTCGACAGAAGTTTGCAATGATGTCACTTTTGGTCAATATAACTGAAAATAAAGAATACATTAAAACTATTATTTGTGCTAATATATACAGTATTAATCTAATCAAGTTATTTCATCTACAGAAAACGAATCCTAAGAAGTTATAAACGGTTATTGATTATTATGTAGGCTATGAATTACTCATGAGTTGTATTTTATTAGAATAAATCGTACATAATCATACGAGAATAAATCATAAAATTAAATTATAATGACACGTTCATTAAATAAAACTTACAAAAAATGGAACAGCATGGTGATTCTAAATTAAATCGTTTTCGTGCATTTATATTCTAGGCCTTTATTAACTGAAACAGTTAATTTGACCACATTTATAACCAGAAACTTGTATTGGCCGAGTTCCTGTTCAGCGACAGTTTTTGTGTCTATTGTGAAACTCCATGATTCCGCGGAGGCGTTCAAAGTTGCCGGATAACATTTTTAGAGGCACTGACGCGTGCTATCAAATCAGTCCCGCGCAGCGCGCCGGCAAAGTTTGTGAAAAGCCGAAACCTCGTCCTCATCGTACGTAATTAGCTTAGACTGAGGTCGTGTTTCACATTTTCCTTTGGGGAGAGAACTTCGTTAATAATTTGCTCCGAGGCATTTGCTTTTCATTTTATTTGTTACCGGCAGGGCAGTTACGTGGAAATTCTAGAAAAATTAATTGTGACAAAGTGGGCCCCGAGAGGGTTTTGAAATTAAATTAATGATCATTAGAGTCACAGTAGCGTTCATTACACGCATAGCAGTTTGCGTTTCGAGGTTTTCCCGCTGCCAACCGACACCAAGTGCACGTGACAGTTGATAGGATTGGTTTAATCGGAAACAGTAATAGGGATAGGGGTTTTGCAGAATGACGGGGTGTCAACATCCCAAAGTTTATGTTCGGAGAAATGACGTGGTAATTTCAGATGTTTGCTCTGAGAAGCTCTCGGAAATTCGTATTCCATTCGGGGCGCGTTATCTCTGCATCGCAGCATCAGATTTCGTCATCGTCGTTAGCCCTCATCTGTCTCTGTCAGCCGCTCGTTGGCCAAACACCGACCCGGGAACGCCTACTCTTTGGATGTACGTTCGAACCCCTCGTATCCTTTATTATCAGCTAGCACCGCCGAGCGGAGTTTTACACGTACTTACAAGGTATTGGGGTTTTATGTTATTTAAGTGGTCTTTAAGTGGTCTTTATTTAGTGTTTCTGATTGGATTTTCTTTATTTTATATTAATTTACTTTAAGGAAAATCAGAGATAATTTAATGATACCTTTCAGGGAATAAGACATTGATGAAGCTACCTAAAACAATTCTCAAAGGTATAACAATGATATTTTATAATAAGAAATGTACTATAGTCTTGAGATAAATCTTCAATTTTCGGAAAAGTAGACTGAATTTTCGATTTGAATCCTACAGCTTCGGTTTTTGCCTCAACCGCTTTCTATTAAATGGGTATATGAACAGAATTGGCGACAGAAATTTTATTACAAAGAGTTAAAAAGGGATGTCTACCATATCGTTTGTTTTGTCGAAGCAACTTTTTTTATATTGTGATTAAATTATTGTTCTAAGAATACGTGGTTTTGTAACGTTTTTTAAATACGTTTCTAATAGGATTTGCAAACATTTTTCAATAATTTAACGATATTATGTAATCAATTCACTAAAAGCAACCTTTTTACTACCTAATTGCCGTTCTAAAAATTACTTTTTTTAATATTTGTACCATTTTCAAAACGAAATCTTTGACGCAGTAGGCTTATACCAAACTGTTGGTAGTGGAGGTGATTGGAAACCGTTTACCTAAACATGTTTAAAAACATTTAAGAGAGAATGACAGTGAAGATATATAAAGGGGCACATAAATATATTTAAAAAATGTTTCCATTACATTATTACACTTTAGTAGTATATGGATACGTACTACCCTTTGGCCTTAAAGGAATACTATATTCCGATCGTGTCCCGAGTATCTCTTACCTTCCCAACGTAGAAACGTGCGTCTCGATATTGCGAGAAAATCTCAAGAAAGTTGTATCAGTCCTTACCACGTAATTGTCAAAATTTAAGACTGTGATCCAGGTATTATTATTATTATTATTATTATTATTATTATTATTATTATTATTATCGTACAGACCATTACTGACCATGGTCGTGCACGCTACACGATTTACATGAGTAATTTTTTCCAGGATCAGCTTTTCATCTGTACGAGAAGGTTGTTACGCCGTTAAGTGTTAATTATAAGATGATAGGATGATGGTGGGTGAAGGGACAATCAAGACTATGTCTACGCAGGACTCGAACTTGCAGCCTTCTCGGCGCAGACGACGGCTGCCGCAATCTTCTGCGCCACGGGCCGGCATTATTATTATTGTTACTATTATAAATATTATGAATATTAATGTAATGACTGTATAATTACTTCATCCTCATCACGGAATAACGCTCAGAGTCAGGGTTTGCTTAGCGCAACAAAGGGGACCAGAGGTCGCGCGTGTGTCCGCCCCCGCGCCACCGCCAGAGGTCGCCCGCGCCCCCAGCGGCGGCCCCGCGAGAGGAGCCCCGCTTTGAAGCGGCCGCTGCACTTGATGAGCTGTATTGCATAAACGGCGCTCATTGCGTGTCCTCGCGCCGCCCACGCGCTGCAACGCCCGCCGCCAGGACGCTTCCAGGAATCTCGCGCAGTGGTTCGACGCCGCCCCCGCCCGGCCCGCGCTCCAGCCGCGCTCCACCCGCGCTCCAGCGCGTTTGCCAGCGCCTTCGTTCGCGCCCTCGCCCTTACCCTTGCCCTCGCCCTCGCCCTCGCCCTCGCCCTCGCCCTCGCCCTCGCCCTTGTCCGCGTCCTTGTCCTCGTCCTTGTTCTCGCTTTTGTCATCGCCCGTGTCCCTGCCCTTGTACTTGCCCTTGTCTTCGCCCTCGCCTTCACTCTCGTCCTCGCCCTCACTCTCGTCCTCGCCCTCACTCTCCACCCTCGCTCTCCGCCATCGCCTTCGCCTTCGCCTCACCCTCGCCTGCGCACTCCCCTGTCCTCGCCCACGCTCGCGCCCTCGTCCCACCCCTCCCCCTGCGTCCACTTCAGTGACTGCGAGTGCTAAGCAATCCATCCCAGGCCGTTCACCTTTTTCTCTGAGTAGCCGGGTTCAAATCTCGGCCTTTTCGTGTGGAACTTCTGCAAGCCAGAGTGAATTCGTGGCAGGTGTTCTGGGGATCCTTCCGTTTCCTCTGCTTCGTCGTAATTCCACCTCCACCCCATACAGTGTATTCTGTCTTTTCTCTATGCAGATGAGTACACAGGATGATCCTTCCTCAGGCTGTCGAAAACAAATTAAACAAGTAGGTGAAGCTTTGCCCGTAGTGAGGAGGGGAAGAAAGATGTCAGCCAATGGCATAGTTAGCTGAAGTTAGTTCATATTTGAAATACTGTATCAAATAGAACTAAGATTAGATTTGTTTAGTCAAAAAAAAACAGTAAAAACTGTATGTGACTTGATAGGGGGGAGAAGATATCACGAGGGAGTGGACTTCATCTCCCCGTCCCAAGACGTGACGTCGCCGCAAAGACTTTTCCAGGAACCTCGCCCTACGAAACACGCCCACGCCTTCTCTCAGGCTGTTGCCAGCGTGGATGTTCTTCTGACACACCATCTACAAAATCCTCCATTGCCCAACAACAAAAAGTTCTTCGACGGGAGAAAAGTGACAATCGGTGTTACTGTTAGACAAAGTTAGGTCATATTTCAGATGAGTTAAATAGAAATACCACTCATTTGCTATGCAACGTAGATATTGTTAAGGAGTTTCACTTCCCCCTCGCCCTGCCCGTGTCCCCTTTATTCTTCGTTAGAATGTTCTTCTCACAGAGTACGGTGTACTCGCGGTAGAGAGACAGCATTGCGTGTGCAGATCTGCAAGTATAGTTTGGAGTAAAAAAAGAAAAGTTGCAGCCGGTGAAACCGTTAGCCGAAGTTAGATCATATTTCAAAATTTGCATAAAATAGAAATACGATTTGTAGGATGAATGGTCAATGCATAATATTTTTAGTTAAATTTTAAGAGGTGTTCATTTCATAATCCTGCTTCTACCGACGCTCATGACGTCTCTTGTGGGGAAATTCCTTCCTCGCGTCTGCCCTGGATTCTCGGAAAATCTTTGATGCAGAGGCACGTGGTTAGATAGATGTGGCTGCTCGTAGAATTCGAGAAAATCATATCGAAAAGTTGACGGGCACTTATTTCGAACTGGTTATATTTACCCGTTCCAGTGAGAATTTGGCGGTATCCGACTCAGAGAAAAACATAAAAGTTGCATTCCTTGAACTTCGTATTTAAAATACTCGCTACGTGGACTTCGCCAGCTATAAATTCTCACAAAATTGTTGTTAATTTAATCATGTTATTTTCTAGTTTTTATAATATGAAACCTGTAAGGGCAAGTGAAAACAGATATAGAACCATTCCCTTTCATTAAAAAAAAGTCATAAAATTTGGTTGTGAAGTTCAAACGACTTTGTAAACGAAAACGCTCAGTGTTTGAAATATATAAATTTCTTTACTCTCTTGTATTTCCTGTCTCTCGGAGTTCTGCCATCCTCTTATCCACGAATTAGATCAGGGTTGTCAAACTGGCGGCCCGCAGCGGTGCCATTTATTGTCACCAGCGAAAGCGAATTTGCCAAAAGTGATAATTCTTTGCATCCATGTCGGGGGAGAGAATTCCATCTAGCACACCCGCCCTGTTGGGGTCAACACCCGGTTAATGTAAAAATAGAATGAGAATAGTATAATTTTAGATGTCGACATTTTTGTAGTAAATTCAGGTATTCAAAATCATCCCAAGCGACCTAAAATAAATAACTTAAAAAGAATCATCCAAATTTGTTTGATTGCGTTATGCATATTACTGCGTGATATTAAGCATGGTTCCATCCACCCCCTTCGGTTTCTGAACAACCGGCCGAATCGCGAAGATCAACAATACGGATAAGTGAGATGTAATCGCCGGAATAATATAAATATGACCTGCAAGCTGCTAAAAGGTTTTAGTCGTGGCTCTCGAGGGCTTGCAAGTTGGACATCCCTGAATTAGATTCTCCGCTTCCGCAGTGCTTGTGATGACGGCGTGACAGGGACACGTGACGCTGTCACCAGTCGTCGAAAGGCCATTTAGCAGAAAACGAAGGTGTTCGTGTGTTGATGCGCGTCCAGGCTCCGCCCACGCATCGATACGCTCTGCACTCGCCCCCTTCTCCGCCGAACGCTTCCGGGAATCCCGACGCCCCCCTCCCGGGCCGTTCCGAGGGTAGAGACCTGCTCGATTTGGCGAGGTCGTACTTCTAGGATCTACGCGTCACAGACTTTCAAGCAGATGCACCTATTGATACGCATTTTAATTAAAAAAGGTCGAAGAGGTTATAAAGGAAAATATGAAGCCAATTCAACTTCTCAGATTATTGTAGAAGACCAGGTTTCACCATATTAGGTATTTATCCAAAAAATATATTTCTTTAATTCTACACCCCACGCCCGTTTTCTGAACATGTCATATATTAATAAATGAATGTTTTACTAGGAAGATGAGTGTTTCCAGAATTTGAGGCTTTAATTAGAAGAAAGTAATGAATGTAGTCAAAATATACACATAATTGGGTTTTAATTCTTCCCTCCAAGTAGGTGTAAATTAAATTTTTATTTTAAATGCAGTTTTATGTTGTTAATTAAACATTTGCAGCACGCTTTTAATATTTTTGTGTAAGAAGAAACTTGTAAAAGCATATTAATGTGTAATTTGAGCATTTATGGTTCAAGTACGTCGCAAGAAATTTGCTTTCACGGTTATTTATGTATATCACAAATGAGTTGTTTCAATTATGCTAATTGTTTATGTAAAAATCAAACGAACTTAAACATTCAAAAATAATTTCGGCTTTAGGCGTAATGTATTACGTCAGCTCCAACTTAAAATTCTTTTTGAAAAGATTTTCGTTTTCCATATCTGAAATTACAGGAAGATGTACTCTGTGTATTGCGGAGAATCACAACCACAGTTCAAAATGGTTAATACACAATTCCACAAGTTTGCAAATGGAACAACGTATTTCAGAATTTCATGGTTATATTTTTATCTTTCCATTTCGCGTCTGTCCAATACTCGGTCTTAGCTAACACAAATTAAAGCATATTTTCAAGCACCATCTGCAACCATTATTTAGAACACCTGCGGGCTGCACATCTCGTATTCAGCAACACAACTCTCGATGACGTGTTTAAATCTCAACTTGAGTAGGTCACAAGGAGAGTCGCAGAAATAAGATGTACACGTCCGGCTCCGCAGGACAGGGCCAAGCCTCCCTCGTGTTCCTGATAAGTTAATAACAAAAGGTTGCAAACAAAATAAGGTCACTATTCCGAGACACACGTAGAGCTCTTCATAGATTACCACACTATGTGATCAAACGGTATTCTGACCACTGACTGAAAACGAGTTCAGTCGTTGCGCCTTCTATCGATAATGCTGGAATTCAAAATGGTGTTGGCCCAACAGCGTTGATGGCGGTTTTGACTCTTCGCAGGCATACTGTTCAATCAGGTACTGGAAGGTTTCTTGGGGAATGGCAGCCCATTTTTTCAGGAGTGCTGCACTGAGGAGTACGCATCGAATTAAGGTCGGTGAGGGCTGGCACGGAAGTCGGCGTTCCAAAACATCCCAAAGGTGTTCGATTGGATTCAAGTCGGACTCTGTGATTCCAGTATATTAAAGGGATGTAATTGTGTAATCACTCACACAGGCCGTGCAGTATGAACAGCGTGCTCGATTGTGTTGAAGATGCAATCGACATCCCCATGCTCTTCAACAGTGGGAAGCCAAGAAGGTGTTTTAAATCATCAACGTAGGCTGTGCCGTGATAGTGCAACTCAAAACACAAGTGGTGCAAGTGGTGGAGCATTTTGGACATGCCTAGATACTTTTGATCACATAGAGTTAGGTTTTCACATTCTAGTGATATTCGTGATGGCTTTCTTTTGTCGGGTAATTAGAAGCAGAAGAATTGTCGGGGATGGTGTCACGTGTCAGTATTTGAATTCGGCATTCACAGAATGTGACATTTGTCTTATAGCTTCATAGTTGCTAGAAGAGCAGGATATCTTGAAAAGTTAAAGTGCCTAAACAGTGTTTTCTCGGACGTGATAAAGAGGCAGTACTCTTATTTGGTGTAGCAGCTTTAAAGATGCATTGGACGAGCTCGACACTGGTTGAAAAAAACATCCTAATTAGAACCAACCTCTATATACTTAATGCCTACTAGGGACGTCGGACATCCGATGTTGGAGAATGTCGCCGGATGTCGAGTATGATTTACTTTATGACAGTTACCGTATGGTGAGAAATCTCATCTTAAAATTTTATAACTGAATTACACAACGTGACAATTTTACATCCGATTGGCAACTCCTTGAGCACGGATGTTTGGCAGGTTCTCGATCGGCCATAGTCAAGAGATTCCGTGTCGATGATAACACCAGTGCAATATTAGTTTCCTACTATTAACCACTGGCATCCCTCAGCAAATGAGAGTGTGTGATGCGCGTAAGAAATGGCTCACTGCGACAGTAGAATGTTACTAATTTACGGTCCCTTTCGGTCCGAAGGGACGATATGGCAGTCTCAGAGCGGCGATTAGTGATTTCGTGCAAACTCCGTGCTTCTCGTGGTCTTAACCTTCGCAGGCCGCAACCTTCCTTTCCTGTGCAGGAACTGGCCGGCCAGGCACAATTCGACAACCTCCGGCCCTCCGAGACACGCTGCTGCGGCCTGAATTTTAGCCCGGGGGGCCGGCGGCGGGCTCGGTGCGGGATGGGCGCTGGTGGCGGTTGGGTGCTGCCGTGGCCACTTGCGGTGCGCTGTGGCGGCGAGCGGGTGCTTGTGGCGGTGGCGGTTACCGCGAAAGCGTGGGATGTTGTTGGCGCTGGGAAGCGGTGGCAGCGCGTCGTGGTTAGGCATGTGGTGGGTGGCCGGTGTAGATGCAAGGCCCACCTCACTTGTCGCCCCCCCCTCTTCGACCTCGGTTCTAGTTCCGACTCGCTTTAATGATTGATCTACACGCGTGGTAATGTCTTACATTACCACGTTAACCACATAGAATGGTTAACAACCATGAACGGTATAAGTACATTTAATAAATTTTTGAAAGTGGAATTTATTTATTTACGTCAATGTCAACTGTAAGCCTAGGTTTTTGTTTCATCATTAAAACCACGACAATTTCGAATTGTCCATAAAACCACGACAAATACATTGGCCGACTGACAATAGAGCTTAATATAAAACGTTTTCTATAGAATTATAAAATGTCAACTATATAACGAGTCTGCTTTTCACCCATTCAATTTTACATATTGTTACATTTTACACATCGGACGAAAATTACTCCTATTTTTGCTGACATTACCTTCGCGTGTGAACTGCGCTAAGATTTAGTTCCATAAGTATGTAGTGCGTTTGTTTTTCTCGGAGAGGCAGCGGGGATGTTCCCACGCGCTGGATCCTGAGGATAAGCGTATCGTCGCACTTACGGGGTTTTCCCTAACCAGGTACTCTCCCCGAGCGTGGCACGCCTCGCCGGGACAAGCTCTAAGTCTTAAGGCGGTCTCCCTCGACATTATGCGGTAGTGGGAAGTGCGGTTGGTAAGGGGCAAGGATGGGGCAAGAAAGAGGCGACGAAAAGAGGTTTATTAGAGAGCTGCCTCTGACATTTGGCCTGGTATTCATCGGAGAAACCACGGAAACTACAATCAAAGTCAGCCGACTGCTAAAATTTTTTCTTGAGGCAGCGACAGAACTGCGAGCAGCCGATCTAGCTTAGTGTCGAAATCCTTTCACACGGCGGTACTCGAACCTAAGCCTCCCGGAAAGAGCTCGGCATGGCAGCGAATGAAACCCTGAGCCTCCTATCCCGGTACAAACATTCAATAAAAAAGGAAATGCTTTTACTCGCAGTCTGCGAACTGGCCCCTTGTCACATCTAAATACTTTAATTCTGAGACCACCCAAAAGCCCTGCTTCATCGAGGTCGGATAAATTACTAATATAATGGCAGTTTTTTTTAAAACTGCTTCATATGACGCCATCGAATTTGGGTCCAAGGGGGGCCGTTTCTTCGTCAGAGTGGCCACCTGGAGTGGGGGCGCAGCAAGTGCGGTTGTGAGAGATGGCGGGGTCGGCGACGTGGGCAGTGGCGTGGGCGGTGGGAATCGTCGCGAACGGAACGGGGCGGGAGTGGTGCGAGACTCTGCCGGGAGAAGGCCGACGTTCGGATACGAAACGACGCCCAACGCCCTGGTTGGCAGCGCTCGCTCTCATTTGGCAGCTCTGCGATGCAGGTGGAGGAGACGGAGGAACCAGAATCTCTGTCGCTGCTCGTCCACCCGCCTACAACAGTCCAAGCGCGTCAGCCCGATCCTCCTCGGCGCCCCTCCGCCTCCGTCTGACACCAGTACATTCACCATCCCTACCGATAATTGGCCCGTTTCACGTTCCCGACCTGCACCTTCCACCCACACCGAGAAGAGGTGCTGTAGGCATCAACGGATGTCACTGCAGTGCCTTGACCGAGATTACCACGGTTCACGGTGAAGCATTTTTCGATACTCCCTAGATATCTGTCTCATTTTCAGCTCACTATCTAGAGAGAAGCGACTTGCGACTTGTTATGATCAGTAGTTGTTTCCGTGCTTTCTCCGGTTAACGCCAGGCGAATCCCGTAGCAGTCCAAGACATTAGCCACGGATCGCGCGCGATCATTCCTGTCCTTCTTCGATATGCTCATCCTTACACCACACACACACAACCACAATTTACATGCACTATCAATGCACACACTGTCGGGAGACCGGTCAGGAGCTTAGAGTTTGTCGCGGCTTGTGCGGTGCCCAGCTGGTGGGAATTTACCTGGTTAGGGAAACCCCCGCTAGCTGACGGGGAAGGTCGACGGGCCGGATATCACCATCCATCAGTGGAATATCATTGCGGAAACGAAACGTGCACTATACAGTCAGGGCCAATGCCTAGCAGTTTGTCGGCGTCCGGAATTATAAATAATCAATCATCTTATTAAACCTCTCCACCAGCCCGCGCTCCACCTTCACCTCTGCCATTTTCCTGCCCACCGTTTACTCAACGTCCCACAACACTATTGCCTGCAAGCCTCTGAAGCAATTGCTACAACCACAACCACCACCACCACCACCAGCACCACACCACCCATCACCATCACCACCAATACACTACCACCACCACCACCATCGGCACCACCACTTCCACCACCACCATCACCATCACCATCCACATCACACACCTACCAGCCAACCCTCCACCACGCTCCACCATCACCATCACATCACCACCACCACCACCACCACACCACCACCACACCCGGTTGTGGATCGCTGT
>BOPP01000068.1:442847-466951 GCA_017312745.1 Gryllus bimaculatus | reverse complement strand
TGTGCTGGAGAGCAGTGGGCGGGGCGAGTGGGTCGGTTGTCTGAGTGGGTCGGGCGAGTGGTAGCGGGCGAAAGATCGGAGCGGGCGAAGATGGGGACAGAAGGGCGTGATCGCGCGAGTGGTGCGGGTGGAGTGGGGCGGGCGAGGTGGGTCGCGTGGCACGCCACGCTCGGAGGCGGCGAGTGGGCGGACGAGTGGGCGTGGCCGGAGTAGGCGGGCGAGGTAGGCGGGCGACAGAGGTTGGCTTCGAGCACGCGAGCGATGAGACAGCTGCGCGCAAGTTGTCCTTTGCTCTCCTCCTACTTCAAGCCCCTCCGACCTAGCGTGTTAGCACCATCGCGCTTCCTTTATCAGCAACTGACAACTCGCACTTCTGGTAATCGTCCCCTCATCAGTCGCGAAGGCTCGTGGCTCCTCGGCTTGCTCGGAAATAAGGGAGATGCAATCGTGAACACGAGTAGAGAAACATGAGGAACGTACGGCTCCGTGCAGCCTGATGGCTTCGCGCCGAGGACTTGGAGCATACTAAAGACCTCTCTTTGGGATGTCCGTTTCCCGTCTCGGACGTTTACTCGCTGCACTTACTCGGCGGCCGCGTGTCGCAGATCTCGCGAAAGTATTTTCACATGGGTGCCCTCGAGACAGCCTGGTTGACTGGGCGGCGCAGGCACTGAGTCTCTGGGAGCTGGACGAGGTGAAAGCGACGGCCTTCTTGCACAGCGCAGGTGCTACTTACATCTCCACCAGCATATAGGATAACGGCCATTTTCCATGGCGGACATACCTATAAACACACCTCTTATGTCAATCCTTAATTCTATTTTGTCCATATCTGTTCGGGTTATCTATTATTTCTTTTAATGTCTATTTACTTTCTATTATTTCTTATTTCGAATTTGGTCGAGGTACGTGAAGTAAGTCGTTTGGACTTCAGATTTATTCTGAGAAGAACATGAAACATATTCTCGATATTTTCTTGAAGGAACTGTGAAGCAACTACTCCTGTGAACGCATTATCTGTATACGCGTTACGCTCATACTTTCGACCAACTTATCATTCTCTCTGATAACACTGTCGTCTCTACACATTTATTATTTCGGTTTTAACTTTTTCTTTTCCTCTTTCTACGATTACTCATTTCAAATTAGACATATGTGTTTTGTCATTATTATATTTGTAGTCCCGCATTTGGACCTAGTAATTTTTCTTTAACGTTCAAAAGAAAGTATACTTTCTCTATTCTGTATTATATTAGTCTCTTTCGTTTTTATTTAGATATCATTTTGTTGCTCTAAGGCTGTTATAAGCTTTTCTACTACATCTATCTAGTTAGTCATCTCGATGAGATGTGGAATGTTTCGTTCGGTCGGGCTTTTTTATCTTATGCTAGTGGTTCTCTTCTCTTTATCACTGTTTAAATCTGTTTATAAGGTACTTTCTCTATCGGCTCATTAGATGGCTACTTCACATCTCTCGATCAGATCGGTTTATTCTTGCTCGACAATATTAGATGTCCTATGTACTTTGGCAAGCATGCTTGGATATGAGGCCCCAGTTTATTTGGCTCATGGAACCAGGGTAATATAATTATATGTTGCAGGCTCTCAGTTGTCACCACATCGGGGATGACATCAGAGTTGCAAACTTGGGCTAAACCAATTTCTCTTCATTGTACATCTGTAATCTTACTACCGATACTTTCTATATTCATATTACTCATTTACAATTAATTTATTTACTATAGGGTCAATGTTTAATCTCTACATGCTCAACTTATTTATTTCTTCTTATTCTTCTTAATTATTTTTAATTAATATTATATATATCATAATTGTTATTTCTGTAGCGACTTCTCTCATGAAATCTATAATATACTTGTACGGAAGAACGAGTGTTGTCGACCATACTGCTTGGAAGATGGTTGTGGGAGGTGGTGTCTGATGAAGGGGCAATTTAACCTCTTGTAGGATATAGTACAGGTCAGTGCATGGTAAGATGGTGGGGAGCTATAGACGTGATGTCTGTGTTTAACGCAGATGATAGGGCGAGAACGCACTAAGGATAAAGGCAGCGGCACTCTGTGTACCGGGACATATGCCTGGTTTGGTTTGTTAAGACTCAAGGTAAAAGAGTACACTGGTGGATGGTTTGTCTTTGTAGTGTGTTTTGTTTTTGTGGATGCACTATTGTCACGACAGTTCTCCCGAAAGAGGAGATAGGAAGAAGAGAAGTTGTGGTTGTGTGTGTTGAAGAGCATGGAGAAGTCAGAAGAATGTGCAGCGAAGAAGATGTTATTAAGGTAATATGATGATCTTGATATCAACATATTAGTTAATGGAATGGTTTGGATAGCGATGATTTGATGGACGCTTTAAGGTGGGAAGTTGAGGTTGTGTATTGATTGTCTAGAGTTGAGGGCTGCTAAGAGGTGGCGTAGAGGAGACTATTGAGTAGAGTTGCGAAGAGAGCCTGAGATCGCACGCCAGAAGATTGTATCGATGGTGGTTATTGGAGAAATTCTGGTAGAAGATGTCGATCGGATTACGCACGAACTAGAGAGTCTAGCCGAGATTATCAGCATTGTGATGGTCTGGTAAGCAAGGTATAGATAGAGCATGATTGCTTGAGTCGGGGCTATGAACACAAGAGCGTTGTGCTCTGATTGGGGAGAGGGTTACTGATGCTGTGTGCTGAAGACTGAGTGAGATGACGCGAAATGTAGATGGGTTACAGGTGGTTTTGTTGATGTAGACGTGCATGTGTGTTGTAGATGATGTCAGTGTTGCGCAGGTAGTAGCTCTCAAGAATGGTTGCTGAGGAGAAGGTGCACGTTTAGACTAATGGTACGGCATGAGAAGATGGCGAGAGATTTTTTCTGTTTGGAGGTGCCTTGGAATCGGCTGGGTTGATGGTAGGACAGACTAATTGGATGGACTGGTCACGGAACTGGTCAGACAGGACGGACGTGGGGCAATTGCGCGTTGGAATTGGACTGCAAGGAATGGCGCGAGAAGTCACGCATGGCCGGGGTGAGTTGGGCGAGGTCATGGCTGGTGTGCGACGCGTCATTGGGCAGTACGGTCCTTCGAGGACCTAAGTATCCAGATATGCACCAGATGGAAGCGTTATGTTAGTCGGCCGCCGCGCACCGTGATGCTCGTTCTGTTGACTCATCGTACCTTCTTCTAAAGAGCTCTTATTCAGCTGAGCTGTGTAACACTTACAAGCGAACACATCACACACTCCGTCGGTTTGCGCTTTAAAGAGAGACTTCGCACAGAACGGCATAATCTCAGTAGCGGCGCACCTTGCTGGTCCACTGCGGCTCGGGCTACACTAGCTGCTCTCGTCGAGCGACTTTGTGGGCATGCCGCCTCAGCCAGTAGCCATGCTGCCAGCAGCCGCCGCTTACCTCGCCTCGCCCAAGAAACACGCAGCTCTCTCTGCACTGACGCTTATTCCACTGGGCGGCACCGCAACGAAGTAGATTGCACGCTAGGGTCACCTGTGTATGGGTGTACGATGGGCGCTCGATTTTTCATGGTTGGATTCAGTATAATGTTGAATGAGTGGGCTCAATTCGACCTCCCTTACTCTGTCGAGATAGTTCTCCAACGCACAATACATACTCTATTCTCAGTTGTCTTTTCATTTAACGAAAGGTCTATTTACATATGGCATTTTTGAGATTGGTAACTTCTCAGAGTATAATTCAATGAGTTCTTCTGAAAAAATTTTTTAATAAAGTACGCAAGTGGATTCACAATTCTCTATACTATTATATTTTTTTATTTAAACCTATTGGTCTTTTATCTTAATTCTTTTTTTTTCCTCACAGAAAGAACGGTTCCGTTTGCGAGTATATATGGAGAAATTTTTTGTTCATCAGATAGGTTTCTCTCCTGATGCTATTTGTTGCGGATGGAAGAGAGAAATGATTTGTTCTTCCCTCGTGAATTATGAAGAGATAAATGATCATAGATTATTATAACGGAATGCATGGTGGTTTTCTTTCGATTCTTCCGCACTATTCATATTTAGACGACAGACTGAAATTAGCCATTACTCTCTCTTGTACTGTTTCTCATTACACGGATTTCCACTATTACTTTATCACATTATATATCCATTTTGACAACATTCGTATGTAGCCGTCCCCCTCCTCTTACATTGTGTCACCGTGGTACTACTTGGTAGCACTGTCTTCCACTCCATGTTACGTACTAGCACTGATATTGCTTCTACGTCTCCTTATCCCAAATTTTCATAGCTCGCATCTGTACCTCAATCCGCATTACCGGCCAACACAGCTCTGCTCAAATACACCCGCCGAATTAGTAGATTTTGTGGACCACATTGCAGCGGAAATAACAGGCAATTTTTTTGGAATTCAGTTGCATACCACCCGTTCACTTAGTATTTATCGTCGGACAGGATCTTCACATTTTGTGTCATGAATAGTACCGCTATAGACTCATTCCGCAGCAGTCTATTTTCTCGACTACATTCTAATTTTGTGTAATGGTCATTAGATTCACGTTAATAATTTCTGCAGAACCATAACACACCACTACTTTCACTTGATGAATTATCATTGTATTGACAGCTTGGTGAGCGGAAAAATCCACAAAACATAATATTGTGAACTTACCGTCACAGGTTTGGTATATAAGGGATATTTTATCATAAGAATCATATAATATAAAAATAATTTACTTGAAATAAAGTTTTAATTATGATATAGATTATTAAGGTACATAATCATCGCTTTAGCACACTAGTAGGTAGTATAGATTTCTTGTGGATAAAATATAGGTATATCTAGAAATATATTAAAAATTAATTATCTTATATTATCTATTGTGAAAATAATAAATTGTGACTAATATATTACATAATCACAAGTAGAGTAGTATTCAGTCTATGAAAATAGTGTGGTGTGTTATGTAGTATTTGGTGTCATATAATGTTCTATTACTTAGCCATGTGTAGTTTAATTCTTGTGCCGTTACCTAGATGGTACACTCGACAGTAGTATATAAATGATGACTCGTCTGGGTTTCACTTATGTCACTCCGTGGTCGCACATTTCTTTCCTTAAGGACTTGGTATTTAGTGTCGGGCAATGACGCATCGGTCTTGCATATTGGGTTAAGTGTAAAAAATTGACAGATGAGGTGATTACCAAGTTTTCTCGCATTGGCACAATGATAGTGGCACTAATACGTTTCGAGAGTCGTGCGGCAATCTGAACATGTAAATTTCGGGAGTTGATAGGAGAGTTTACTCGCGCATCTGTAAGAACATGGCACGCATCGTCTTACACATTATTTCTACAGCTCTTTTCGGCAGTAGATTAGGCTACTTTTTCTAAGACATTTCTGACACAAGGCATCAAGGGTTATAACGAGCTGAATAATTCCAAGACATAATAATGTCATCGGCTGGATTTTAGTGTAGAAACAATCTCTTGCATAATCTGGATCGTTCGAAAAAATTCTAGAAAATGAGGATTTTCAAATTGGACTAGATTCAAATCACGGGATGTTTCGTTGAACTTGGCATAGCTTAGCTTCTGAGAAGGTATATTGATGATGGATTTTAAGTAAAGTAGTCGAATTGGAAGAACTGTAGCTTGTAAATTCCTTTCATCAAAGAAGTACGGGTATCATCTCGCCTTTATTGTTCAATAAAGGCAGTGTTGCATTTGTTGTTAGTCTAAGTAGTCTCGGAGGAAAATACTAACAGAACAAATATTCGTGCTACACATTCTTAATGAGTCACATAATACTCATAGGATTATTATGGTTCATGTCATAATTAAGAGAAAATTTATAAATGACTGTTCACAGATATCTAAGAATCAAGAATCTGTAACAGCCTTAGGCAGCTCTCTAATTGGATTGTTATTTGTCTACAGTTACCAAACTTAATAATTTATATTCTTCTTTCAAGGAAAGGTTTTAGCTAATATTTTGCGACTATAGTTGTCGTATATTACCTCATCGTCTAACATCTTTGTTCCAAGATTTTCACAACTTTCTTTCCATAGATTCTCATGTCATCTGGTGCTCTCCTATGTCCTCCAGTGTGTTGACTTGAGGAGTCTAGAAGAAAGGACTCCACATGAGAAAAGACCCGAAATCAATAACTTGTCTTTTCATCTTCTCAACGCAACGCAAGAACGAAGCCCAGAGATAGATTTGCTGTGTGGTGGTTCTGCAAAGAATGGAGCACCGAGCCGCCAGCACGATATTTAAACCAGAACTAGAGATGGAACGCGGAAACGCTGGCGCGAGTTCCCCCCCCCATTCCCGCACCCTCCCGGGGCCTTGCGCAGAAAAGTCGAATTTTCGCTGAGAGGACTTGGAAGAAATAAGTGTGGGTTTTTTCAATTATTAAACTTGCTTCATTGTTTATAATGTCTATAACGCCAGCTCCCACATTCACAACTTTTGGGACAATTTAAGACGCTGGGAAGTCTTTAAAAATGAGTAAATGTTTCTTTCGAGAGAAAGAACGACAGTTTGGAGAGCGTCTTCCGTGCAGGAATCCTGCACAAAACGAAATGGTGTAGCTGTGCTTGACAGTCTAGCTATGTCATGGTGACATTATTTTCCCATATCCTTCCCTTTCGTCCACCCACAGGCTGCTCACCGCCTCACCTAACCCACCCAGTTATCTGGGCAGTCGCCGCCGTGAGACACATATTCCCTACGAAGGAAGCTAATAAGTGTTGACGAAGCACTGTGTAGTCTAACTCAACAGACAGATTACATGCTTTTCGTTACACTAAAGATAATACTTATTCACTATATTCTATGGTGATGGTTAACCTCATTCCCATAATGGTCATAAACTCCGGATCATAAATATAAGTAGTCACATTATATTACGAATTAGTGAAGGGTCATTCAAAGCTAAATTCACTTACATATTATTAATTATATTATTTATTGATGATATTTTCCTAACCCAGACTGAAATGGAGGTGAATGTACTACAACTAAATATAGGATAAAGGTAACAGATGAATGAGTGGACTGGTTTTGGGATGTTTGGCTGTGGCTTCACCTCTTACATATTATTTATGTTCTACACCGGTAACACATTTAAGCCAACAGTCCAATTACCAATTTTTAAGATTATATGGCCCATCATCTTGGTATTATGTTCAAAACATTATGAACAAACTTTATATATACTAATTTACATTCTAATAAATTAGATTTTTGTAAAATAGGAAAAAACAAAGGCCTCTACAGTTTCTTATTATTTATGATAAAAAGTGGGAATCAATATTTTTATGTGAATACTATACCTAGTACCAGAAATTACTGACATGCCATAATTTGCCAGCTATCTAACCAGCACTCTACAAACTGAAACATAGTTTGAAATTCCCCAGAAAGAATTACTCTCACGGCCAAAACTCTTGTCTGTGTACTTGTTACGTTACATAATTCCAACAGCTCACCAACCCACATTATAACAGATTTCAAGAGAACCGAAATAAACAGTACGCTTTTTCGACTCACACGAATCCTCATTACACACACTCACACCGTTCTAGAACTGATACCAAGTTACTACTGCTCAAAAATTTCAATCTACCCCTCTATGCATATACGTGAGTTGAATAGGGTAATTTTCGCGAGAGAGGATAGCAGGTGGCGTATCAGAAGGAGAGACCACCTCGACGATGCGCCTCAACACAGGAATCGAACTCCTCGGCGCGTCGCTTGGCAACAACTCCTTAGCAAGAAAGACGGCGACCGAAGTCCACGGGCACCGGTTCGCCCGTTAACTTCCGAAATGGCTAGAAGCGCGGAAATTTTCCATACGACGTCCTCCGCCGCCCCCCCGGGCCACTTCAGCGGTTGCCGCCGGTACGAAAACATCCCAAAGTTCCTCACTTCCACCCCGTCCGTACCCCCCCATCAATCCGACGATATTCGGATTCCTGTTCACATTACGTTTTAGTAAAAGATCAACAATCAAAAATTCTGTAAGAATCGTGTCCACGCTTAACAGTTTGAAATTTCCTTTTTGCGAATAAACTTGAGGCAGGAAAATCACCAAGACGCTTCAGAAATGCGGGACCCTTATCAATCGTTAAGCGGCGGTGGGTGTCTCCGTTATGCACACCGGGAATAGCATGAGTATGTCGAAACGGATCGCGTATCGCCCGTTCGCCTCACGGGCCCAATTTCCCAGCACCCGCCGTCCCTCTGCCCGTTCCATCTTGCTGCATTAAAAAACCCGAACAGCAGCGTGTTTATAAAGCGCATTACCAGCCGCTTACGCAGCGATCTTTGCAAAAATCTCTAGCTCGGCGCAACCTTACAGGTGGGCGAAAGAGGGCTTCTCAGGGTCTATTAGGGTACGCTGTTGAAATGAATAATCTTCATGTTCGCTTAGTACAGTTTTACAGGTTAAAACGCGGCCTGCGTCGAAATAAACAAGGCGCACCCCGCGTGAGAGGAAGATCGGATCTCTCCGACGCCTCACCTCTCGCTCGGTGGCCACAGACGGCGCCAAGACATATAAAGCGGGAATAAACTTGTGGGTGACCACAGTAAGGCGAGCCTGGAGCTATTTGGGACGCGTTGAGTTTTGCATATGGCGAATTTTACGTTGCTTATAAGAGAACGTATTAAAGGGGCTTGATAGCGTAAAATACCGAAAGGAAACCTAAGGTTTTTTTAAATTTCAAATGACAGCAAAGACTACACGGCATCTAGGCTCTCTCCGACGCGCTGTGGAGATTTCGAAACTATTAGATAGAATATTTCTCTACTCGGGCTGGCTAGGTTCCATTTTTTGCGCTTGAGTTGTAAAGAAGAAGTGGGTTTCAATCTATCGCCAGTGTGGGCGGCTTCACACTGTAACTGGAACCCACAGCCTCACCGCCGTGCCCTGGAAATTTCTTCAATATAAAAGAATGGGGATTATAAAGGTTGTGGTTTACAGGCACATATCGACATATGCAAATAGAGGGAATTTGGGTAGAATATTTCGTAGATTACCGATGCATATACAAGGGAAAGTGCCCGGGCATAAGGAAATGCCATGGGTTCACTGACACGCCCGATGGCAGCGCCGGTCAAGTTTTTAATGCTAGTTTTAAATTAGTATTCTTATCTATTTAGGTAAAATAATATTTTCCATCGCCTGCTCCTTTTATATTTCCACAATACTGTTCTTTTTATTATTCTGTTTTTCAAATTGTATCCTTACTTGTCACTTATAAATCAATATGCTTGTATTGGTATTATTTAATTTCTGGTAAATTACATGAAATTTTTGTATTGTATTTAGAACCAATTTGTAGTTTTTTGATATGTCGTTTATTGGTTATGGGGTTATGTACATATACGGTTACTTATATGTTATGTACATATCTGGGACTTGTTATTGCATGGCTTAATGGCTATTATTTATGTGAAATTTATTTTATTAAATTGCAAGCATACAGTCTCGAGACCTTTTGAGATACTTCGAGGGAGTGGCTAGAAAATAAATTCAAGCTGCATTAGATAAGGGAGCACATTTGTTGATACAGGCATAGAATGCTATTGCTGTTTTTTACTGCTTAGTGAATTTTTGTCTAACACAATGATGGATGAGTTGAGTGGAATCAAGTTGATTAAATCACATTAAGTGGGATAGAAGATGAATAGCGAGAAAATTATATAGAGTAAGGATGGCAAATGTAAAATAGAGAAGAAATCCACATAATGAGTATAAAAGACAAGACTGGCGTATATAGTGTAGAACTAAACTATACTCAGGGCAAGTAGTAGAGGGCTCGAACACCGAATACGTAGGGTGATACTGGAGAAAAAAAATTAAGACAAAAACGAATAAAGGGTGACGGATACATAACGAGAGTGTTATTAAGAATTGGATTGAAGTCTTGCCAGCATGTAAAGATGTGTGTGAAAATACATATTCTATGCACTACGCATCGGGGTCTAATCTCAAATCGGTCTTGTTTGCTTTTGGAAATTTTCACAAGATAACTCCCCTCCTCGCTTGCGCGAGTTCGGGAGATTTGATCGACATTTCCAAAGCGCTGTGGTATTACTATGCGTATTAAGCTGGTTTAACAATCACGCATAAGAACAATGAAGAGTGCCAGAAGAACCAATTAGATTGTATTAAGACGAAATGTGTTGGATGATTATAAAAGAACAAGTATGTAAAATGAAGGCATACAAGAAAATAGAATCTTAATACATTTTTTCAATTGGCTCCGGCGCGTCGACCTTAGGATAATGGTTATTCCGCGGGTATTGACATAGAGTAGCACACAAGGGGAGCGGGGGCGAACAACCAGGGTTATTGGGGGCAAGTGGGAGGCAGTGGGCAGGCCGCCGTGGCGGGGCAGCCGGGGGACGGGAACGGCTGAGACGGGGCAGTCGGACGGGGGCAGCGGAGGCAGGGGCAGTACGGGGACGGGGGCTACCGGCGTGGGTGGCAGCTGGGGCGACGGGCGACAGCCGGGCGGGGACAGCGGGCGGGGGCAGTCGGGACGGGGGCCAGTCGGGACGGTTCAGTCGCGGGGGCAGTCGGGCGGGGGCAGTCGGGACGGGGGCACGCGGACGCGAGAGACGAGGGGCAGATCCGAGAAGGAGACGTGGGGCAGTCGGGACGTTGCGGGAGGGTGGCAGTGCGGGACGGGGGCAGTCGGACGGGCAGTCGGACGGGGCAGTACGGGACGGGGCAGTTGGGACGAAGCGGGAGGTCGGACGGGAGGGACGGGGGCAGTTCGGGACGGGGGCAGATCCGGGACGGGGTCGGCCGGTAGTCGGGGACGGGGGCATCGGGGAGTCGGGACGGGGGCAGATCGGGGACGGGGCAGTCGGGACGGGGGCAGTCGGACGGGGGCCATCGGGAGGTTCGTCGGACGACGGCGGGGGCAGTCGGGAGGGCAGTCGGGAGGGGACAGTCGGACGGGGGCAGTCGGGACGGGGCAGCTCGAGGGGCAGTCGGGACGGGGAGCCGGGGAGGCAGCCGGGGCGCTACCTCGGCGGTGTGGCAGCTGGGAGCGGGGACAGCCGGGGGCGGGGACAGCCGGGATGGGGGCCAATGTCGGGACGGGGGCAGCCGGGACGCGGGCAGTCGGGACGGCGGCGCAGTTGGGACGGGGGCAGTCGAGACGACGGGGGCAGCCGGGGGTGGGGGCCAGCCGGGGGCGGGGGCAACGACGGGGGCGGGGGCTAGCCGTGGTCGGGGGCAGCCTGGGGCGGTGGCAGCCGGGGGTGGGGGCAGCTTGGGGGTGGTCCCAGCTTTGGGGCGGGTCCGCGCGCGGGCGGTGGGGGATTTGGTATAGTTAGCACGGCGCGCGGGGTTAAGAGTTAAGTGACCGTATGTCTTAATGCGCCCCCGCGGGGCACGTGGCGCCGACGCAGCCTGGGCCCGTAAATTGGTGCGCGAAGGCCGGGAGAGCCGGAGACGGGCCCTTTCGCAAGCGGGAGCGAGGGAGGGGGAGCCCGCCCACTCCCCTTATAGTCTACGCATTTGGATTTTTTGACAGATAGAGCTTAACTCTTTTTTGACGAAGAACCTCTTGAAACACCTTTCCTGTACGTATCGCTTTTCTTCTGGCTGCTTCTTCTTTTTTTTCTCTTCCTTCACTTACACATTTCACTCACACACGTCCGCACTTCCTCCACTCCCATCTTCATCTTCTATACCGTCACATGCAGTTTTTAACTCTTTTGTTTGACTAAAACAAATCTTAAACACTTTACAGGCTAATTTTATCGTCAAGCTGTTGCAATTCGCAGTGTCTTCTGACCGGGAATCCTTTTGTTTCTAGTGCGACGCATGTGGAGGCTTCGACCTATGATTGCAGTTTTTTCCGTGTTTTTGTGATTAACGGGAGACGAAGAAGTACGGCGGTAATACACGCGTCGCCAACCGCGCGCGATAAATTTTCCGGCTCTTCATCAAAGATAGTTTATTTTTTACTGAAACGTTATAGATTTTTTATTGCTTTCGGTACGGAGCGCTTATATACATAGCATTAGCCTGTTATCGAAAGGATCGTTGGTCTAACCAGAGCCAACAATGAAACAGTTATCTTGTGGTTCATGGTGCTCTGGAGGTGTTAACTATGGAGGGAATCGTAATTTGACAGGGAAATTGGGAAAGCACAAACTGAGTCAAGTAAACATCTAGTTAACTTGGAATGAAATCAGTAAATATGAATCATAACATTAGGAAAAATATCCTAAGTATGTACGGCACGGATTGCGTCTGGTTAACTCCGGCGATGAATGTTTTTACACATGTTGATTTGGTTGGCCTGAATTTCATAATACTATCAGCAACATCAATCAAACATTGCATCTCTTCTTAGGCTGGTCCAAAAAGAGTGGAGACGATATTTGTAAAAACGTTATTCGAGTTAACTTGGTGCAATAAAATATCTTACGCGGTGTGGACGCTGTACACAGGAGTAGATTGCCATGGAAGAGTTGGGTGAAGGGATGGATTGGACGGGTGTTATGGTGGGTAGATTCGTAGGTAGAGAATGAGTAGAAAGCGTAGGTTGGTAAATGGGCAGCATGCAGTTAATACGTGAATGTTGAGAAGTGGGGCAGTGGAAACAGATAAGGAGAGAGATGAGGCGGAGGACCGGGTGTTCACGTCAGCTGACGGGTTGGACGGAGAGATGGTAAATGGCGGAAGTTGTTAGGCGGATGGCGGTTGGTTGTGAGGCGGCTGGACAATTTAGAGCGTGGGGTGGATTGGGTTGGTTCTAAAAGAGGTAGTCTTGGTTTGCTGTTGGCGGTACGAGCGGGCGGACACGCTCCTTCTAGCGCAGCCTCAGCGAAGGCAACGCATCGCGGGTCAAGCAGGATGTGAGTCACGACGGGACCTGAGCGGCGACGACGGAGGCGGAGGCTGCAGGGAGGGTGGGTGGCTGCAGTGGCGGTGGTAGAGGCGTCGCGGAGGCAGTGTCATCGGGTTGGTGGCGGCAGAGGCGGTATGGCTAATAACACTGGCGGTGGTGGCGGTGGAGATTGGTGGGGGCCGGTTGGCGGGGACAATGCGTGAGTGGTTGGCGGTGGCAATGAAGGTGAGTGGTGGTGGTGGTGATGGTGCTGCTGCTAGGTGGCGGCGGCGGTGGTTGGTGCTGGTGTGGCGGCGGCGGCGGCGGCGGTGTGTGGTGGTGGTGATGTTGGTTCTGGTGTAGCGGCGGCGTGGTGGTGCTGGTGGCGGTGGTACGTGGTAGTGGATAGTGGCGGTGGCGGTAGGCGGTGACGGTGGACGGTGGCGGTGGCGGTGGCGGTGGCGGTGGCGGTGGCGGGCGGCGCGGTGGCGGCGGCGGCGGTGGCAGTGGCAGCGTGGCGGTGGCGGCACGGTGGTGGTGGTGGTGGGTGGTGGTGGTGGGTGCGATGGTGGCACAAGGTGGTGGCGGTGCGCGGTGTCGGCTGCAGGAAAGTAGGCAGCGCAGGGCAGGAAAGTAGCAGGCGCCC
The DNA here is from genome assembly GCA_017312745.1 of Gryllus bimaculatus. Taxonomy (NCBI): domain Eukaryota; kingdom Metazoa; phylum Arthropoda; class Insecta; order Orthoptera; family Gryllidae; genus Gryllus; species Gryllus bimaculatus. Next base: position 453,457 of record BOPP01000068.1, on the reverse strand, counting down.
CCTCAGCCAACTCCTCCGTGCCCAGCGCGCTCTCCCGCTCCGCCGCATCGGCTCCTATTGCGTCGCGTGCGCCGCTAGGGGCCAGCGGCTAGGCCGTCCCGGCATACCGAGAGAGTTTGCCGCGTGCCGCACGGCGACGCCTGGTGGCGGCTTTTTTGCATTCTATTGAGGGAAACGTGCTATTATAATATTGTCCAGCAAACCGCTTGTTTATTTAACGAAAATGGAAATAACGCCGATCCTTTCCGCAAATGCTTTTATATTGGCCCGATTACGTGGTCCAACATTTCTTTAAAAGCAACCGTTTTTTTTACATCCCTAACGCTCGTACATGACAGTACCTAAGTCAGCATTGACACGAACACCGACCAACTGCTTGTTTATTTTAATTGGTCGGAATGGTTTTACGAAGATGAACAGTAAATAACTGTTTTTGACGGTACATTTTTTTAGCAAATAAATAAATAAAGAATTTTTTACACAAATTAGTTTATTTACAGCTTTGTACATCAATTCTGCAGGTAAACGTTCTACATACGATCTGTAGGAAGTCAATACTCTTCTGATATTCAACGTCTTTCTCGGGGCATTTATGTTTTCATTCAGAGCACGTTTTTTTTAACGGGTCAGTATGTGAGGTGAGTGAAACTGTCAGACGAGTTTCTTTTTAATGCTCCTGGCACGAATGTCTTTTACACAACACGTGCCTATAATAGTCAATTCAAAGCACTTCAAAGGTATTAATTTATTTGTTTCTGCACTATTTTGTATTAATAGAGTACAAATGTCGAAGTAAACAGAAGATTAATATGATGATCTGGAGCCGAAATTACTGATCTATTTGGTCCTTTCTTTGTATTTACCTTAATGATATTAATATATTACACTTATTTATTAATATTAAATTACTTTTTTATTATGTATTTGATCGTATTATTATTAATTATTGATTTATTATTATTGTCATAATATATGTATAGTCATGGCCTTATACAGGTGAAGTGATGTGGAGTGGAGTGTAGTGGGGGGAAGGGAGTGCAGTGGTAGTGTAGGGTAGTGAAGGGGAGTGGCAGTGTAGTGAGTACGTGGAGTGTAGTGTAGTGTATGTAGTGAAGTGTTTATTGTAATTACTAGGCAAGTTGAATTACAAGTAGCTAGAAAATAATTGGAACTATTTATCGACCCCTAATTCTTAATAGGTAAACCTAATTGTAAATGTTATAAATTGCTTTTGTATTCTAAATTCATAATTGTTAATCATGATGTTGTTGGCCGATCCAAGCATTAGCTTCAAAGCGAACTTTAATAAATCTAGTTCTATCTATCTATAAATTTTTATCCCGTCTGCAGCTCCGGCTTTACTTTCATGTTTCTTCGTGCATCCTAGTTGGCACTGCGGTTCGATGGTGCATCGCACGCCCGACAGTCCTAGCTTCTCGTTTTGTTCAAGAACAGAGGTAAAGCTCATTGGTTTATTTTCGACGTGAATTAACACGAGAGTTGCCATGGCGCACAGAGCGTCTATTAAGGTGTCGTCCAACATGTGTGCACCTCATCACACCTGCTTGACATACGTGTGCACGCATCGTATTCGATCTCTTGTGATTGAAGACCAATGCCTGTTTCAGCACATATATAGATGATCATACAATACCCCAAGAGTAGAGAAAAATAACGGCAAACGTACATTCTTGGGAAGACTGAGCTTCCAGGTGAAATCAGCATGAAGCGCTTGTAGTATGTATAGTGGTTACAGTATTTTTGTTCAAACGTAATATTAAATATGAAGGTTGTCCCCTGATAAGATTCAATATTGAAAAATAGAGCGAGTTTTTGGGATTCGTTGATGAAAAAAAGATATGACTTCTTCGTTGAGACCTTATTTTTCAAAGGCTCAAGTGAAATCAAGGGATGAAGGATGATAGGTATCTGGAGAATTTTGACATGAAAACAGCAGAATTGTTTCTTTTTTTTAAAAAAATGACTTACTTGGTTCGATCTGTATTTTTCTATGTTGAATTGTCTTTTTTTAGGGGGCCTAAATTATGGTTACCTTTCGGCTTAACATACAAATACGACGGAGAATTGGAAAAGAAAATTTACACATGACGCGCTATTAGGGACATTCTGTTGGACTTAATCTTCAGACTGTACTGGCAAGGAATGAAACCTCTTCGTTTCATTTCACCTTAGATTAATATGATTAGTAGCCCGAAAGTCTTCGTTTCACACCTTCAACTGGCGAACTCGAACCGCGTTCAATCGGGAGATTTAGTGACTGAAGCGGCGTCTAACGTGATGTGTCACTAAGGGTGGTCCTCTGAGCTGGGAAGTCTGGGGTTTCCTAGTCCTGACGGATTGGCAGGATTTCCGGAACCGAGCCACGCATGTAGTAGCCTTGAGGGTTGAGTTTTTAGTTAATCGTGGGAGGTGAATTCTAGAGAACGGAGACCTGCTGCTGTGTTTCGGTAATCATTATTCATGGTGGATATCTCGGTGAATCAAAGTAACTAGAGTGTGTATTATGTATTAGTCGGATCCGACCGCGTTGGATACGGAACAATATCGTTTAGCACGCAAGGGAGAGAGATTAGAGCATTTGTTCGGGTGCAATTTGGGCTCGGGGAAAAAAGCAAAGAGTTGACAATTGGATATAATGGGATCTTAAAAGCAAAAACAATAACGTTCGGTGCGCGGGACGAAATTATGAGGAACCAGACTATCGTTTGGTGAGGTTATCATTCCCAAGAGTCTGCATATGCAAGTTTTTAGGCATTCTCTAGATAGTAAATTAGGGTGGGAGATGCATTAAATCAGACAGTAAGAAAAACGTGGAAATTCTTTGCATTTTGTAAGCGAATACTAAAGAAAAGTTTGCAAAGCCAAGAGTTAGCATATCTTACGCTGGTGTGCCCTCTCATGCGAATACGGAGTGCGATGTTTCGGGATCCATACAGTTTAAAGGCGCACCGGAAAAAATTAGTAGAATACAGAGAAAAGCGAATAAATTTAAGCTATAGAAGTAACGCAAGCAAAACAGTATGGAACCTCTAGAAACGAGGAAGAACAGAAGGCGAGCTTTTGCGCTCTTTTATAATCGTACGTATGGGGGGTTCAAACCAGCTTGGAGAGGAAATTCGGTTAGATTAGAAAAACAAATTATTTCGGCGAAAGCGATCACACCCACAAAATTCGAGCAAGGAAACAAATTTGCAGATCTTGGGAGTTTTCCTTTTGTAACAGGAACAATTAGAGATTGGACACGTTTACCTGCAGCAGTTTTCAAAGGGCTTTTCCTCTCAATGTCCGAAGTTTTAGAAACAAATTTAGAAAAATTATTTAAATATGAAGTATGTGCTGGTAGGTGCGGTGAAGTGCTGTGAAGTGGCTTGGATCAGGGTGTAATTCAAAGGTAATGCCAAAGCAAAAAAAAAAAAAGTAGTGGTAGTGTAGTGAAGTGAAGTGAAGTGAAGTGAGTGAAGTGAAGTGCGTGAAGTGGATGAATGCTCTTTTCAATGCTGCTTTTCGTCTTGTACTGTTTGTACGGTATTATTATTATTATTATTATTATTATTATTATTATTATTATTATTGTTTATTATCATTATTATCTTATTATTTATTAATGCAAGTGTTGTAATTTTTTGCAATTTTATTGCCATTATACTGCACGGGTCATACAATTGGCAGTTCTAATAAATGTAATGTATGTTAATGTAATACCGATCATTCTAAACGGGGCACGACCGGCACGCAATCTTTCCCTTCCCATTCTTGCCCAATCCTAACCCTTACACACACACACACTTACATACAACTACTCTCTCACGTATGTCGGGAAACGCGTCACGATTTTCGAAACCTGTCCCGGCTTGGGCGGTGCCCGCTGTTTCGGGAGATGATGCTTTGGAGACAACCCGTTAGCCGACGGAAGGTTCGGCGCCGGATCCGCTAGGCCAAGCAGCGGGCGCGATCATCACGCACCTGCCCGAGGAAAGGCATGCACTAACCATAGGGGACTAAACGACCTCAGCAATGTTGACGCAACCCGGAATCACTAGTAATCATCAATCAGTCGATGATTTCGCTCCTCCGTCCAAGGAGAACATTGCAAATTCGCTGCTCTGCCGGCAGTTTCACATGCTCCGGCCCGGTGCAGGCTGCGGCCAGCGGGGGCGGGGCGTCCTTCGCGGCCGCGCAGGCTGAGTTCAAGCGCGCCGCGGGGAAATACCGCCCACGCCGGCCCACACCCGCCTCCTCCGCCCGGGCGTGAATCACGGCGCCCGCGGCGGTGCCGGGGTGACGAGGTGGCGGGCGGAAATTCCGAGCGGCAAACGGCGGAAGTCGCCGCCCCTCCTTCCCGCCGCGCGGTTTGCGGGTTTATAAACGCAGGGCGGGAAGTAATCCCGCTGAGAAGTGTCCGCGCAGGATTGCGAGATGAAATAAAAATGTGGGGAGGAAAAAAGAAAGATCGCGGGGAAATGCTTGGCATCTGACGAACCGCGTAGATGCAAACGGGAAATGCGTGGGCGGAATGCGTGGGTCTGCGCGACAGTTTATAATCCGCAGAAACGTGAAGGTGGAATTTATGGATGAAGAAAAAGCAATCAGGGTTCCGGGGAATTTCTCCGTTTTTTGCCTCCGTTAACCTCTGGCTTACACTCATTACAATCTATCCACTTACGAACCCAGGAAATGTGTTTTTGAGGAGATCATTTGGGACTGGAATTGGTATGAAAAGAACTCAGTTCCATCCTCTGTTCGTATGCCAAGAACTGCTAGTAGAAATTAATACAACTATTTCTGAAATGATTTAATACAGATAACAATGATTTTTAACCATTTCTCAATCAGAGTACCCCAGATACGATTCTACAGGCACTTGGAATTAACATTCTTGAATTATGTTCATTTCATCATTATGGTCTGCTCATTTGATTTTTTGATTTTAAACAGAAGGATCCAGAAATGAATACTTAGAAGACCCTATAGAGGTGGGCCTCGCGCTCATATTCCTTTGTAAACGCGAAATATTTAGGATAATTGTCTCAACAGTTGGATGATAATCGAAAATAGGATCTTCATTATAGAAATTTTAACAGAAAAGTTTTGTAATTATAAAACAAATATAATTTCCATTTTCCCTCATTTCACAGTGGGTATAATGAAAAACCAATAAGTTAAATGGAAAAACTATCTAAGCAATCTCCTGGAATTCAATTTTTTTTTTAATGTGTTGGACAGTGAGGCAACGCACAATTTAAGAACAGTGCCTACTTTTGAGACAGCACATTAAAATTACCCTGTGGCCGATTCTGGAGGAACTTTATAGTTGGAAGCGTTTACTTAGATGTTTTGTAAGGAATGTTTATCATCTCGCCTGAGGCAATAGCACGAAAGGACTGAATTTTTCAAGTTCTTTTCGGTTTCGAGAAGTTTATTTGAAGGCATAACATCCCTCGGTTGGAGCCGTTGGGAATGGTGGACCTCGCCCGCCCACTCGCCCGCCCACTCGATCTGCTTCTCTCCCAGTCACTCGCCCGCCCGCACTCTCCCTTGTTCACTCGTCTTCTATGTGTTCCTTAAATTGTTCTCTGAAATGGAATAGAGGTGCCTCATAGGTTGCTCAATTAATACATTAGCTGAAGGAATGTAGTTACAAGTTAGTTTCTAAACCACCAGTGCTTGTGACAAAGTGATTGTAGTAACTGAACCATGTAATACCCTTGAAATGTAATAAATATATATTTTTTTTAAAGTGAACTGCAGCAGAAAAATGCTGCCGAACACAAAATGGTTTTCCAAAATGTAGAACACACGCTGCTCAAGAAGATCAAATAAAATACTTTCGCATTACTTTACAATAAATTAGATTTTTTAACATTAACAGTCTTCGCGAATATTTCAATAACCTAGTACTGTATACATCAGCATGACCGTTCTGATATAAGATAATGTTAAGGTATCTATGAGATAGACATTCCATTAGCCAGTTCATTACTTCATTCTTACACTTCATTTCCGTTAATACATATTGTTCTGATTGGTATAAGAGTTTTTACAAACTCACTATACCTATGGGAGCAAACTTACCTCCATTTTGCTGAATAGTGAAAATTAAAAACAATTCCCGATAATGCGACAGTTCTCCTGGATAATAATCGTTTTTTAAAGAGATACAATATTAACTTTAAATATTTGGTTATGAGTGTTTGTTTAGTAAATATAAAATTAAAATGTTTCATTTCAAGTACACATTAAACTGCGTTTTTGTATAATTTTAAATATGCGATTTTAGAATGTGAATGTAATGTTACATGCGTCTTATGTATTCCGCAGAATTGTATATTGTCTCCGGTATATGAATGATTTGTCTAAGCTATTGTTGTTGATTTTTCGTTTTAGAACGTGAGTACCTGTACCTGCCAATTGAATTGATAAACATGAATGCGCGCACAAACGTGGTGAGTTAATTTATTTGCACTACATCAATGTGGTTTCGTGAATGTGATTTTGTGTCCAAATTGTGTTGCTGTCCGTTTATGGTGGTGGTATCAATGTAAAACGTGAAGAGCCGGTTTGTGTCGTGATCAGTTGATGTGCGCTTATAAATAGCTTAGTTTTCAATGTGATTTTGGCCTGAGTTGTTCTGTTGATACAGATTTAGCCAAAAGTATTAACACTTGTTAAAAAATAAGATGATAATTTGAAAAAAATGTAAACACATCATTAAAAAAATACTAGTTATAATAATACAATAAACTGAAGTCGAATAATGTTGTTAATATAGAAAGTGCATGAAGATAGTTTAATGCTTTCTTGTAGTGTCTAATTACCAGAACATTTGTTTTAGAGCGTGTGCAAATAATCTGCAGGAGTCGTCCAGGGAAAAATTTGCCGTAATGAAATGCCGTAATACCGTGTGTGAAAAACAGAATCAATGAAAATAAAAGTTTTGAGTTGTCAGAAAGTTTTAAGCGAACAGAAACAGACGGTTCATTTCTATGTCATTGTAAAAAATGATTGATGTTAATCGTATTCATAACTTTGAATGTATTTCTAGCATTATAAATTATTTATTGCTAGACGTGGAATTAGCGTATCAATAAAGGCAAAATATTTATATTATTACTAAAAATATATAATAATATTATTCAAATTGCTTACATTTAAAAAAAACTGCCATGTTGAAAATTCTTGACGAAGCTCGTACTCAAGCTTTGGAGTGGGTGAATAATTTGATGCGCGAGGATGAATATAAAGACACCACATGGATGATGTTGATTGTATGAAAGATCATTGGTAGTATGGTAGACCGGTGAAATGGGTGAACCTCAAGGACACTAATAACTCCTCATGAATCGTCCATCATTTGAATCAGTCCAGCCAACCACGGGACGCCTCGCCATGTGGGATACTAGCCAGACAGTCTTGAAAAGTTTCAAGCACTTGCAATCATACTTCAATGTGGACTTTGGAGGGGGAGTTCAAACCCTTATCTGCCTGAATTATTTTCCCTTAAAAAAATCATTACACTATTTTATAATTTTAGAGAAAAATGTTTTTTCTGTTTCTTCTAAGATTTTTGAAATGCACATGCTGACACATTTTAAGATGTTAAGGAAAATAACACGAAGTTCTAAATATGCTCTTGCAACATTTTAAGGTGAAAATTAGAACTATCATCAGATTCGTACAATGTGCCTATATGAGCACGCCAAGCAGATAAGGGTTAACAATATGGATTAGGGAAGACTTTTACTTCAATGAGTAAGGAAAATAATAATATTAATAATAATAATAATAATAATAAATAATTAATAATAATATCAGCAAAGGCTACGGACTACGTAACGTTAGAAGAACTAAATATATGTTCATTATATGAACGAAATTTGTGATAGCACTGGCTGAAAGGTGTTTGTTGCACGTATCACTGAGTTGGCTGACTCTCACGTGTCCTGTCCGTGGGAGAGCTGCGGAGGCAGAGCTGCATTTTCACTGTTGCGCATATTTATGAAGAGGTCGCCCAGAGCGCAGCCGCGTCTGCTTGTTGCCCGCAACACTCGTCGCCCCTACGTTCTCGCTTTGCGTTTTCAAAAACGTCTCTCTCACCTCGCTGCGTTCCGGAGAGTAACGCGGGAATATGTTGTATTTAAAAAATAAAGTTTATGCAAATAGTTTATAATTATTTGATTATAAAAAGTTCACACCGCGCTAAATATACGTGTTTTTTCGTTGTAAATTACGTGTTGGAAGGGGCTCAATATATTTTTATACTTATAACTTTATTAGCATGATTAAATTAATTTTAAACAGTAAGAATGTACCAAATACAGAAATAAATCCAATTATTTATCATCAAATATTATTATTTTTCCAAATCTAATGGAAATATAAACTTCACTTGTTTGAAAATATAAAAATCTGTACATCGGGAAGATAATTTTGGTCTGCAAATCGAATTACGCAAAATAATGAACTGGTCAGTTTTTATGCGTACAAGATAAATCCGTCCTTTCCTGGACACAAAATCTATGTTCGCCGAAACACTCAGCGGGTATTTAAAAATACACGAAATGTTTCATGGCATGTAGTGGCTAAAGTATCTTTTACTGAAATTATGAAAAAGAAGCAACAATCTCATATCACTCGAAATTGGCAATAGTTAAACTTTGTACAAATTACACCCCGCATTCGCAGACAACAGAGTCAACTCAACGGAAAACGGGTCCTCAACGCAAAAATCATCGCGATGGCTGTGAAAACCCTTGACGCGTAACGTATTCACACGCTCGCATTTTTCATACGCGCTAGTCCCATTTACGAAATTGCGAAGCAAATACGTTCCCGTGTTACTGGGCTGGTCTAAATTGCCAGAAATACGACGGAAAATCTTGAATGGGCTCGCGCCGTGCCCGAATTAACCCCTGGGTGCCCGGCAGCCGGGTCCGCGGAAGAGAGCTTTTATTATATTCTTCTTTTTCGCCGCCGCGCCACCCATTTAGAGCTTTATGGGTGCACACAGGTGCTATGGTGAGGGGGGATGGGGAGGCGGGTGACGCTGAGGTGCGGTCGCGTTACGCTTCGCTGCCGCTCCCCCTTTTTTCTGAATGCGGATTTTTTCTCTCCCTCTCTTCTCTTCTGCTCTCTCTCATCTCCTTCTCTCTTTCACATTCCTTGTCCTTCTTCTCTCTCTATCCCTCACACAACACATACTCCAACGACAAATATTGACAAACAATATACACAAACGCAGGGCTTTTCATACGCACACAACCTCCGTCGTACGCTTTTTTGCTTTTTCGATTCGGACTACACTTTGCTAACAACACTTACAACTAGCAGCATTTCGAATCGCCATTCTCTCACTTTCGCATCATTTCCTCTCCTATGCTACGCCCTTCTTCACGTCTATTTCTCGCTGTTATCCAATATGCGCTTGCCTCCAATTTCCATCTTCGTTTCCCCTCTCTATAGCAGACGAGCGCCACCCGCCCGAGTTTTGTATCCAAGGCATCGAAAAGGCGCTGTCGTCCGCTGCCAGGTTATGATTATCGACTTTAGCCGCACGCCCGAATGGATGTATAACCCGCCTCCGCACCCACTAGCCCCGCCTCCGCCCACGCCCCCACCTCCAAAGCTTCCCATCCCCGAATGAACTCTGGACCATGCACCCCCGGCCATTGTTCGCTCTCCCCCACCCTCTTTTCCTTCCCCTCATCCCACCCCCATCCTCCACACCAAGCTCCCGCCCCCCGAAATAAACCCCGAACTGCGCCCCGCCTTCCGTCCCAGTGTCTCACGCTCCTAACCCTGATCCACAATCCTCTATCTTTCGGACCCCGCGCCCACACCACGATCCCGCACCCCGAATGAACCCCACAAGCTGCGCCCCCCACCTCCGTCCCTGCCCTCTCCCCCGCCCTTCTCCGTCCCCTCCCCTGCTATTCTCGCTCCCTCCTCACTTCGCCCCCGTACCCCATCCGCATCCCCCACCACCAAGCTCCCTCTCCCCCGAATGAACCCCGAAACGCATCCGCCCGCCTCCGTCCCCCCGCCTCAACCCAGCATCTTCCCCGTTCCCCTCTTAGCACTCTCTCTCGCCGACTCCCACCCCCAAATTCGTGCGCTTCACCCCAGTGAACCCCTAACTGCGTCCTCCAAACCTTCCATACCTCCCCTCCCTCGCTTCCACCGCTTTCCCTCCGCCACTTCTGACCGCAACCACCATCATAGCTCCCCCCCCCTCCCGTAATGAACCCGCGTACTCCACCCTCCGCCGTCCCGTTCCCTGTCCCTTCCCCTGCTTCTCTCCCGTCCTTCCCCTCTTCCTCAATCTCCGTTCCCGCCTGTATCACCCCCCTTCCAAGCTCCGTCCCCCGAATGAACCAGAAGTGTTGCGCCCTCTTAGCCCTCCGTCCCCCTTCCTGCTCTTTTGTCGCTCTCATCACCACACCCAAAAGTTGCCGCCCTCCCGAATGAAACCCGAGGCTGCGCCCACCGCCTCCGTCCCACAATCACCTCCCCAACTCTTAACCCCGGTCCCCCTCCCCACTTTACGCCCCCGTCTCCACCCACCCAAGGTTCCCGCCCCTCACTTCCCGTAT
>BOPP01000068.1:425080-442822 GCA_017312745.1 Gryllus bimaculatus | reverse complement strand
CCGGCATCTCCGCCGTCCCCTCTCCAATCCCTCCTCCCCGCTCCCCCCCTCCCCGCTCCACACCTCTGCCGTTCCAGCCGCCCACCTCGCTCGGCCGGCCCATTCCTCGTAATGGATCCAAGCACACTTTCAAAAAGATTACCGAGTGAAATACCCTTGCTAAGCGTTAATTGTCAAAGGGCTTATGGACGACGGGGCGAACCCGGCGGAGATTATACCGACATTAGTAGCGCTCTGGCCAAGCTCTTTTGCGAGGGCCTGCGCCCTTTTGTGCGGTGAGCGCAGCCCCTTGACGGCGGCCGTGCTGACAACCTTGCGTCCCCGCCCCTTCCCCTAAATCCCGTATGCCTCCCCCCCACCAACCCTGCCCCCGCCGCTCCCGTGACCACGCCTCCCCTACGCCGCCCTGACTTTTATCTTCATTTCCTGCCCTACACGCCCCTCTGTGCTTCTTTATTAACACATCTGCCCCCATTCGCCCGTGAAAATTCTTTGTATCACACCTTTTTTTTTACTTTGGTCGGTGCTTCTCTGTATTTACTCTTTAGCCTTTATTTGTTCCAATTGGGTGATATTATATTTATTAACATAGTGGATTTCCGCAGATCTCCACATCATTACCCGCTTAATGTTGTTTTGTTCATAAAATTCTGGTCACCTATTTGCATCCTATGCTTCGCTGTATTCTTAAACAATAACAAGCGATAGCTCGAATATTTACGGCGTACTACGACGATCTAAATTGTTTTACCCGTAGTTTTTTGTTTGCACTTTTTGTACGAAAGTGATTATTTCTTTAGTTAACATTCTATTGAAAGTTCTGCTGCGTTTCCTCCCTTGTCTTAATTTTTCTTTCTACCCTCGCGTGTTACACACGTGTAAGTACATGATTTTTATGATATTCAAAGAAACACATTATTTCACATGTATACTAAGTTTCATATGTAACTTGTTTGTCTTCATGGATTTTCTTCTTCTTCTTCCTCATTTCTGACTATGAATACCAATTCCCACTTTACTGTTCTTTCGGCATTCTGTTTCGACAGTTCTTTTTCAATGATTGATTCCAGGACTTCTTATCTTTCCACCTCTTTGTTTTTAAGCTGAATGCGGATGTTCTTCTCTCCTCTCTCTCTCTTCTGCTCTCTCTCATCTCCTCTCTCTTTCACTTTATTCCTCTCTGTTCTCTCCTCTATACCCTCACACAAACACATACTCAACACAAAATATTGACACACATATAAACACAAACGCAGGCTTTTCTAATACGCACACAACCTCCGTCGTCACGCTTTTTCGTGCTTTTTCGATTCGGACTACACTTTTCTAACAAACTTACAACTAGCAGCAGTTCGAATCGCCATTCTCTCACTTCGCATTCATTTCCTCTCCTATCTACGCCCTTCTTCACGTCTGATTTCTCGCTGTTATCCATATGCGCCTGTGCCTCCAATTTCCATCTTCTGTTCCCCTCTCTATAGCAGAGCGAGCGCCACGCCGCCCGAGTTTTGTATCCAAGCATCGAAAATGGCGTCGGTGCCCGCCCTGCCAAGTTATGCGATATCGACTTTAGGCCGCACCCGCCACGATGGAGATAACCCCCGCCTCCGCACCCACAAGCCCCGCCTCCGCCCACGCCCCCACCTCCAAAGCTTCCGCATCCCCGAATGAACTCTTGGGACTGCACCCTCCGCCATTGTCCTCCCCCCACCCTCTTTCCTGTCCCCTCATCCCACCCCCATCCCATCCGAACCAAGCTCCCGCCCCCCGAAATAAACCCCAACTGCGCCCTCGCCTTCCGTCCCAATGTCTCACGCTCCTCAAACCCTTGAGTCCACTAAAATCCTCTATCCTTTCTGGCACCCCGGCCCCACCACCGATTTCCCGCACCCCGAATGAACCCCACAAGCTGCGCCCCCCACCTCCGTCCCTCCCCTCTCCCCCGCCCTTCTCCGTCCCCTCCCCTGCTATTCTCCTCCCCTCCTCTACTTCCCCCCCGACCCATCCCATCCCCACCACCAAGCTCCCCTCGCCCCGAATGACCCCAAGAACTGCATCCGCCGCCTCCGTCCCCGCCGCCTCAACCAGCATCTTCCCCCGTTCCCCTCTTAGCCACTTCGTCTCGCCGAACTCGCGCACCCCCAATGCGTCCTTGCAACCCCCAGTAACCCCTGAACTGGTCCTCCACCTCCATACCTGTCCCTCCCTCGCTTCCACCGCTTTCCTCCGCCCACTTTGACCCGCAACCACCATCAATAGCTCCCGCCCCCCTCCCTATGAACCCGCGTACTCACCCTCCCGCCTCCTGTCCCTGATCCCCTTCTCTCCCTGTTCCTTCCCGCTCTTCCGTCTCATTCCGTTCCGCCGTATCCCCACCTTCCAAGCTTCCGTCCCCCGAATGAACAGAAGTTGCGCCCCTCTTGAGACCTCTCGTCCCCCTTCCTGCTCTTTTTGTCCGCTCTCATCACCACACCCAAAAGCTGCCGCCCCCCCGAATGAAACCCCGAGCTAGCCCCACCGCCTCCTGTCCCCAATCGACCTCCCCAACTCTTAACCCGGTCCCCCTCATCCCACTTTCGCCCCCGTCTGCAGCCCCACCCAGGTTTCCCGCCCCTCACTTCCCGATTATGAACCCCGAAGCTGTCGCCGTCTCGTCTCTGTCGTCCCCATCCGCCCTACACCTTTGCGTTCATTCTCATGAACCCCGAACTGCGCCGTTCGTCTTCGTCCCCACCCCTCACCTGCTCTTCTCCGTCCTCTCCTCTCACTTCCAGCCCCGCCGCAGCCCTTTGCCCCTGCCACCTCCGACCGCAACCAAGCTCCGACCGCAACCAACCAAGCCGTCGGGCCCGCTTCACTTCTCGGGGAACAAGGCCACTTCGCGTTTCGCCAACAGAGCACAGCAGACGCTGCGTGGGAGCCTGACGCTCCTGGGCAGAAGCCTGAGGTTCACTCACACACCCTGCACAAGCCACGCTCACGGGTAAAGCTACACCTGTGCGCAGTTATTCACCTTTGAATATGGTTGAATAATAGCTGTCCCAAGTATTTTAGTCAATGTGATTTAAAATTTCAACTACAAAAAAAGTCATGTGTTTATGAATATTTGTATACGTTGTTACACAATGTTATATAGTTAAATATTTAAATGCCAACCATGAAATAGAAAGAAAAAGTAGTCGTTGACTTCATTCTATTTCTGTTTCTTTAATTATGTTTTCTTCTCTTTTATTCCAATGAGGAAGCACAAGGGTAGTAAATTTAGATCTCTTTTTTTGTCCGGGATTTCTGTTTGAGTATTGAAACAATTGCAGTGGATGAAAGGCAAGCAAATATTCTGTAGAGTACTTAGTAGTATTACATTCAGACGTAGTAGATTTCTTAGAGCACTCTAATTTATATAATAATACTATGTACTAAAGTAGGTTTCTCAACCATTAGTTACACAGGTTCACAGTTAATTTGGCAGGATGCAGAAGACTAAAAACACGTAATGAAGTTTGTGAACGTTTATTATTCCATCCTTAGGTCTGTGAAGTAAAATACAACAAGAATAACATCATGAACATCATCAACATCAACGAAATGGCATCCAAGTTGCTTGTATTTCACAAGTCAGAGATTCGATTGAAGTATCAGAGGCTCTGGTAAAATTAATGCATTGTTTTAATCCCCTGAAATACTTGCGATCCTGTTAAATTCCGAACATGTCAATATTTATACCAATTCATCTCTGTTCTCGTTTCCTTTCAAGTGCGTACAATTTATTTACAACCGGGAGAGATTGAACGTCGTAGTAAGTAATGAAGCTGTCTTGTATAAACAAAATGTTTCTTTTGTCTAAGAAAAATACTAGTTTAAATAATCCTTTGAAGCTCATGAGCTACGAAATAGCGATATTTCCTTAGATCACTTTTCAGTCTTAAGGCCAGCTTTTGGAGCTTACGTTCACGTTAAACAAGCCACGCTTTTTTCAACTTAATTTGAGAATAATTTTTTAATCTTTTTTTTTATATTTTTCTGTTTCTAATATTGATTTAATATACACAATTGCTGTTTCCGAAACATTACGTTCTCACTACTCAAGCCCATGTTTTCCGAAAAGAAACGCTCGTAACAGAAACTGAGCTTTCCAAGCGGAAAGATCCAATACGCTCGAGAATTAAGGGTCTCATTCTTTTTCTTTTTCTTTTTTTTACTGTTCTGTTCATCTGCCTGCACACTCTCGGAGGCATAAACCAGAAGAAGATCCAACCTTTATCCCTCGCTTTCGTGGGTGCCCTGAAACGAGAACGAAAGAAAGCGTATGGTTAGACACACGACAGAAATTGAATTTGGAAGGCGTGGGGCCGTTTCGTTCGAGAGCGATTGGGGAGAACAGTGACCTCGTGGGGATGGTGGCTGGCCCATTGCTTGTGGGCGCCCGTTAGATTTCGATCCTTCGTCCCGCTCCGACCTCGCCCCCGTCCCGCCCTGCACCCACCCCTACTCGATCCACTTCGTTTACGGACCCGCTTGAAGCCAGTGGCGGATCCAGAGGGAGGGCATGGGGGCCATGACCCCAAAAACCTAGTTTTATTTTATTACCTGCCTGTATTTGGCACAAAATTGATTAAAATGTTTATTTTTGTTAGAATTATATAATCATTTAAAAATAATATTGAATAGTATCATGTATACACTACAAAACAATACACAATATAATAAATATAATAATAAATATGTTTATTATTTAAGAAACATCTATTACCCCCTCCCTCCAATGATCGGTTTAGTTCCAACTGCATTCCATTGATGCTCTACTTCATGGCAAATACATGTCATTCATTCGTTCAACTACTTCGTTCCCTCTTCGCCTCATTCCATTCTCACCACATTCTCCCTCTCGCCGAGCGGCAGCCTTCTACCTACTCCTCTTCGTTCCACCTCGTACGTCAAATCGATCCGTCTCTCGTCGCTTTTCCCCGCCACGTCCTGAAAGTGTGCGCATCGCCTCGTTTCGCCTCGTAACGTCACGTCACGTCACGTCACATTACGTAACTTAACGTAACGTCACGCAGCACTTCACCTAGCACGTCTCCGCCTCTCTTCTCCTCACCTTATTTCTCTTCTGGCCTCACACCAAGTCATCCCGCCTCACACCTCATAGCCTCGCGTCATCGGGCCTGGTCCGTCCCGAATCTTCCCCCCTTTATTCCAACATGCAATGCCATCTCCATCGCTTCACCTCACCTCGTATAACCCTCATCGTCCAGCTTGCTTACTTTTGTTTTATATTTTATACCTAATACGTATCTACACCTGTATATTATACTTTACGTAGCGAAGTGGCTCAGGTCTTAGCGCTCTGACTTCGCATTCGGAAGGCCCGATTTCAATTCTGCTGTCGATTGACCTGACCGGGTTTTTCGTTGTTTATCTCGGTCATACAGGTGAATGTTGGGATGGTTCTACTAAAGGGCCACGAACGCAATACCGGCGTCGCTGGCGGAATTGGTTGACTACGTGAAGTCACGAAGGTTAGGCGAATTCAAGTCATTGCGAGGTCGACTAGGAATCCCGGGATCTAACGGCGCCGAGGCCAACAAATTGTCCTTTACGTGACATAAATACAAAGAGAAATATTATATGTTACATTATAGTTACGTTATACCATAGTTTATACATCATTGTTGCTAATACTATCAAACCCGGTTCCTCACAAACCATCCCTTTCTGTCTCACCCCGCCTCTTCCCACCCATTCATTGTATCATTTTCCGCCGGCCTCGCCACTTCCTTCCCGCCCTTTCTCCTCTTCAACCCCCAGCAGCCCGTTCCTTTGCCCCGTCCGTCCACACCGCGCCACCTTCACACCACCCTATTCCTCGTCGCTACACCTGCCCCGCTCGTCCCCTCCGTCTTCAAGCCGTTTGCGCCGCCCTCTCTGGAGCTCATTCCCCTTCACTACCTCCCCTTCCTCCTTCCTCTCCGTTCCCCCGCCGTCTCCGGGGCGTTCGCCGCAATCGTCGCGCGTTATGCAACCGTTTTGGCGTTCGCGCGCGCGACCAAGGAGAGATACGCGCTCGTTTCGCGGAACGGCCGCGCGGGGGCGTCCGCCGAGCTGGGCGAGCGGATATGATGGGTATGAGCGCCGCGCCCCGTGTGGGACCCGAGTGCAAACCGAGTGCGCCGCGCCCCGTGTGGGACCGAGTGGGACCGAGACGTTGTGGGGCTGGCTGGGCGCGCGCAATCTTCCACTTTGATTCATACCAGGGGTGTATAACTTGCAAGGCTTCAAATGCCAAATCCTTTAATATGTTTGCGGGACATATTTTCATAACTCGGGCTAACCACACACCTGACGTCCCCGTATTGTAGCGTGGATGCTCTGAAATCCAGGAGGGAGAGGGAATCCTGCGTAATATAATGCAATGAAACACTTTTTGATAATTTTGTTTTTCTGAATTTACTAGAAAAAATCCTTGTGTGTAAACGTAACCTGTTATTTCATGAAAGGGGCGTTGGCCCCGGCAGTACTTGTGCGCTGGGAGCACATTTTTCCGCCGATATGGTTGCAAGGGACTTTCACAAATTTGACTAATAACCAGCTGGACAACTCTGATTGTTTCTTCTTGATAATGTAAAGAGGTTCTGTTTAAACTATAACGTCAACTGTTTTTAAATAATATCGGTTCCATTCATGCAATGTGTTAAATAAATAATATTTTGCTATTACCGCACATTTTATCGAAGCAAATGAGAAATCATTTACATAAAAAGTCATTCAGAGACACGGATATGGTTTGTCAAAAAACAAAACTGAAATAAAAACGTCCTCATCGGGGCACAAATCGGCGTGACTTTACTTTCCCTTCCTTGTTTCATCTTCATGATTTCCTTACACACACCATCCTCAAGCTTTACTTACACACCTACAGACTCACTCGCACTACACCTTCGGGTGGACAATCGGTAGCTTTGAGCTTGTCCCGAGTGGGTGCCCCCCCTCCCCCGCTGGTGCGAGGTACCGGTTTGCGGAAAAACCCCTACGACGACATAAACGGGCACCTGATCTCGCTATCCAGCGGGGGAAGCACACCGCCATCACCCATAAAGAATACACTACACTTAAGAGACTAATGACCTTAGCGGTTGACGCTAAGGATGGTTCGGAATCACTAAACAAACTGTTAATCTATCGAAACGCTGGCATGAGGTCCTTTTACTATTCTCTTATATTAGCAACAGACTTTTTCGAAGAAATGAAGAAGTCCGTCAGTCCGCCAAGAGATCTCATGGGGGTCGAGGCACACTCAGTATTCCTATGACAAGTTCGTAGAATACAAATAACGAACTGACGTTTTCCAGAACGTTTCTTTAATTACTTCCGAGAATGTACCAATTTGTTTTAATTATTTACGTCATGAATTCTTAGAGATTTTTTGTGAATTAAACATTCTCAGAAGTGCTCATTAAAATATTCGGATTATTTCCTTTAGTACCTACCTGAGGACTTTTGAGTAACTGTTTCTCACTTACTTTTCACATTTTTTTAGTTGCGATTGTAGTATTCGCAGAATTTATCGAATTATGTAGAACTTGTATATAATTTACGAATATTCGAATATTCTGATATTACTTTCTGAGAGTTCCATAAAATAATTTAAATATTTATAATTGTGATCCTGATCTCCGTATCTTCATATTATTATCAAATTGTTCTTATAGTTCTGAAATGAAACTGCTTGGCAGAATTATGACACGTGGAGAAATATCAACGATTGAATTTCTGTTTGTAACTATGGTGAATGATATTGCGTACATAGAGTCGTATCGAGTGACCTAGCGCATAGATAAAACTGATGAATCTTCATAATTGCGGATGAATAATGAGACGCATGTAGTGATAATTCTCAGCTGCATTAAAGTTCTGGCAATTTTCAGAGATAATTTATCTTCGGATGAACTTTTCAAATACTGTCTGAAAAATCTTGTGTCATAGATAAGTGCACAAGCAGTGCGATTTGCGAAATACAGTCAAAATTGAAACTCATCTTACAATGTACATATAAATCAATAAATTAAAGTAACGTATCCGAGGCTACAATTGCCATTCATGTTTTTGAAAAGGAAATGGTGAACATGAAACATTTTACGACAGAATTAAATATGTTGTTGATTTTGTGTAGTTTTCCATTACAAACAGATCAAACTGCAAAATTCCGAAAAAATTAAAAGATACCTAGGAAATAAGTACAATATAATCATGAACTAATTGTATATGAATCTATAATTGCCAGATGTACCCCATTTCGAAATGAACATAGTGCACATGAAACATTTTTATGACATGTCAACGATGGTTTCAATATCAGACCCAGTTTACCTTCTATCAAATCCAGATAATCCTGCCTGGAACCTTCGTGTTATAGATAGCGAATGTGTACTCGTGTCGCGTCTAGCGAAATACCGATCGCCAGATTCGAGCGGAGAAAATTCCGATCGCAAAACCACGGAATCTCATCAACGTCGTAATAATTATGTTGGAGCGATTATCCACTCCGCGCTCGCCATTAACATTGTCAGATTGCTATCTCGGCGTCTGGCATTCGCATCACAGCGGTAATCATGCGCCCATCTGTGACAGAGGGCGGTAATTTTCACACGTCGTATTCTAATTCCTCGCGTATTTTGACGCTCAAATTGAAAAGTTGAGAGTCAACGAGGCCGGCTCTCACGAGTGAGCTGCGCGTGTTGTTCTGAGTCTGGAAAGACAATAGCGTTACGCAATTCAGTACTCGTTGAGAAATATTGTTGGGTTGATTGAACAAATAGTTTTGAAGCTTCACACCATCAGAATAGGGGTGATAGAGGTCCAATCGTATGGCTGATTTTGTACTATATTCAGATACGATATTTGAATATTGACTTGTAGGTTAAAATAAAAGAAGGGGCGTCTATTCGTCATCATTATCTGGCATCTAGTTGTAGAAATTATTTAATGACATCGAGCTTGAAGTATGGAGAGAAATTGTATCTAAAAACAGCACCAGGTTGATGCACTTTGCAGTTCTGGCCCCCATGTTTGGAGCGGATGCTGCGAGTTCTTGTTTAAAAGTATACGTTTGCGTAGTTTTTTGGGTAGTGTTAGTGGATGTGCGACTTTAAGCTTCTTAAAATCAAATGTTACTAAGAAAAAATACTATAATATAATTTGTACTAAACAAAAAGCAAACTTAAAACTGATTCGTTAAATTAATCCGGAATAAATTCAATAATTTTAAATATTACTTCTTTTCTGAATGCTCTTTGATCGCATTGACAAGTACGCACACATTCCGCAATTGCTCACGGAAAACATATGCCCGATTTTGTACATTCAAAAAGCTTCAAATATGGCAGAACTATCGCCGCTCTGTTAATTTATTTTCTTCTATGTTGGAATTTTAATGGTAACATAGGACCGAAATATTTTTAGTTCATGACACCTAGCATCATACGCAGCATTTTGAATACCTATTTTTCATGAGAGTGTAGGCTTCCGCGGCCGATGTCAGTAGGTACTTGGCTATCCGGGAGACGCCGTGTCTTAGGCACAGGTGCCAAACGGCGCCTGTTCTGCGATCTTCCTCGGACTTTTCGCCCTGAAGAAGGCCGCAGAATGGCGGCCGAAATGTTCGCACCTGTGCCTAGGATGCGGCGTCTCCCAAACAACCACGTAGAAACTATTTTTCGTATTTTTGACCAAATATGCGTCCTCCCCCCCCTAAACCACTAGTGTTTCTTTCCGAGGCGGATAAGTGGTTTCACTTTCCCCCGTTGGAGCCTGCCTCGCGCGGACGCGGGCGAAAACCGGAGCTTCAAGAAAAGCGAAGCTGCCGCCGCCGCCCCGCAGCTTCCTCGTGGGAGAGCGCCGACTTGTTGCTTTGTGAGGCCTAACGAGGCTTTCCCCGCGCCCGTAATCTGCCATCAAATACGCGTCCGTTGAGCAAGCAGTGTCGGCGGCGGAAGTAGTGTTGGTGGAGGAGACCGACTCGGAGGCGGAGGCAATGGTGTCTGGAGTTAGAAACGTGGAGGGTATGATGGACGAGGAGGCGTTGTGAAAGGTGGGGGATGGCGCAGGATGTCAGCTGGCAGCCGTGCAGCCTGTCAATTAAAGGCTAGAATGCAGATGAGGTGATGGGTAGACCGGAGGCGGTGTGGATAGAGGCAACGGATGAGGGACACGGCGGATACTACGATGGCAGAGGCGGAAACTAGCCCATCGTGAAGGCACTGGTGGTGGTGGAAAGAACGGGGGCAGTGGAGTCAGTGGTGTCTGTGGAGATGGTGGAGGTCGAGTGAGCGTGGGACATCTGTGAAGGCAACGAAATGCTGAAGGAGGAAAGTGAGGGCGGAATCGGACTTCGTTGGAGACGGTGCTGTAGACGTGTGCTGCGACTGATTCGAAAGAGTGCAGAGGCGGAGGTGAGGATGATGGTCACTGCTGGGTCGACGGTGTAGGTATTTCGAGTCGGGATCGGAGTCGGCAGTCGGTCTGACGAGTACGGGAGTCGGAGTCGCGTATTCGCGAGCGAGGCGGAGCGGGAGCGAGCGGAGCGGACGCGGACGAGCGGAGGGCGGAGCGCAGGCAGCGAGGCGAGCGGAGCGAGCGAGCAGCGGAGTCGGATTTCCGGAATCGGATTACGGGAGTCGGAGGTTGGGATCTGGCGGAGGCACGGAAATCGGAATCGAATCGGATTGGAGCGAAGCGGGAGCGGAGCATATCTGCGGTCGGGAGGCCCGGGGCCGGGCGAGGGCAAATTTTAAAAAGCGTCCGTCATGGCGATGGTCTTGGAGGCGGTAGCAGGAGCGGCATCAGCGGTGTAAGATCTTCACTCCGCTTTGTTCGCGGCGGCCGCCACGCGTCTGCACTCCGCTGCGTCTGGGAACGCCTCGGTTGCTCACCGCACCCTCTGGGAATCTCCCGCGATACCCGCCCACGAGGCAGATAATGGCAGGAAAAGCCCGGGCGTGGGCAGACGTAGGCGGGGTGCGTACGCTGGACAAATCTCTGCTTGTCTGAATGTCCGGGAAAAAGAAAGTCGGCCGCGATTCTTTCTTTTCATTTGGACGACATTTGGGCTTGAAGTGGGGGATAGTGAAGCGGATGAGAGTCCGTTGTATGAAGAAAATAATGGAACATAATTTTTTCATGGTATATTTGTTTCGTCGGATTGTTCCTGCAATTGTGATTAGCATTCTACTTGGTTTCAAAAAAAAAAAGTTTTGGAAATTGTTCCGAGCGTAAAAGATCAGTATGTATAGGAACGTTCAGTATGTTTTCAACGTAACGTATTATTTCGTTTCACATTCTAGATCAAACAATGGCACTCTTAGTAGTTTTATACGATTTATCTTATGCGATTGCCTACGGGAGCTTAGGATTAATGGTATAATAAGAAGTGGAGCTTATAATGAAAGTAGCTTTCTTATATACGTGTCGTATATTTTGGAACATTATTATCCATTATGTTTTTGACATGTTTGAAGTGGTACTAGAATATTTACTGTGCAGGGGTAATATTTCTCATTGATTCTGCATGCCCTGCTTCTTTTGGAGTAGTAAATTGTTTCAAAATAAAACTTTATATTTATAGTATGATCATTTGATAATATCGATTTTTGCGTTTACATCTTTTTATAAGATGTGCAGGAAATAATTTAAGATCAGTGACGTCGAAAGACGACTACCAGCACGTCACGCAAATTAACTAGCAGGCAGGTCGAATGTTGAGATATTGGAACCGGGGATAAATGGTTTTCAAGCTAGTGCGTTTTCCAGGTATAAAGCCACTTTTAAATTTAAAGGTGTCTCTCGAAACTGTTCTTTGGAGGACATTATTACTGCCAGGCCCTCAGCCCTACGCAAATGAAAAAACCGCGTTTGTGTGGTCAGGGATCTCGGTAAAAGCTCGAAAGTGGGTTCGACACGATGAAGTGCTTCGTACTGCTTCAACCGCGTGCCACTGGTACTTCTTCGCAAGTGTTGCTCGTGCGTCACGGAGGTCCTCTGCGAGCGCGCGTGCGGCGGTGACGTGCCGCGACAGGCACGCACCGCGCACGCCCGTGCTGCCGTAAGGTGCGGGTGGAAGTGTGTTCGCGAATGCCGCACCGCCGCCATCTTTCTCAGAAATCGCTGAGTCTGCGGGCGGTGATGATGCTTTATTGACTGATGTGATGTAAACACTTCAGGCATTCTGTGACTGATGATGTGTAATGCGAGTGTTTCGAGATCCGGTTTAGCTCACGAATAAGAGTTATATTTAAGAACATTGGCCACATGAATGTTTCACGGCATTAAGTAGACTTTAGCATCAAAGTTATTTTTGTTAAAGTTGAGTTATTTCTCTTTCAAAGCGGAAGAAGAGTGATGAAGAAAGAAACCTGAAAAATTCGGTACAAGCCAAAAAATAAATTTTGTTGGAATTTCAAATACGTGATCGAAAATATTCCGTCACGTGGTTGACAATGACATGCCAGTTCGTAGCACTCTCCATCGGTAATACTGGAATTCAATGGGCTGTTGGCCCACTCTTAGCCTTGATGACAGCTTTTACTCTCGTAGGCATTCCTTCAATCAGGTGCTGATTGGGAAATGGCAGCCCATTCTTCACGGAGTGTTGCACTGAGGAGAGGTATCGATGTTGGTGGTGGGACTTGGCACGAAGTCGGCGTTCCAAAACATCCCAAAGGTGTTCGATTGGATTCAAGTCAGGACTCCGTGCATGCCAGTCTATTAAAGGGTTGTTAGTGTTTTGAAACCACTCCGCTACAGACCCTGTGGTGTGAACAGGTGCTCGATCGTGTTGAACGATGCAATCGTCATCCATGAATTGCTCTTCAACAGTGGAACGCAAGTTCTTTAAAAGATCAACGTAGGCCTGTGCCGTGATAGTGCCACACAAAACAACGAGGGGTGCTACCCCCCTCCATGAAAAACACGACCACACCGAAACACCGTTTTGGACGTGTCCGGATACCTTTAATCACATCGTGTCTTTTTGAAGATTTCATATTATTTTTTCTACTCATATGAATGAAAACACCATTAAGGAAATAAATAGATATCGTAATTGAATTACTTCCCTGGATCCATAAAAGGCTGCGGGAAGTGAAACTTTATAGCCTTCCCCTTATTTACTTTAGCCCACTGTATATACTTGGCGCACTACCGTCAAATTCCTCATACACGCGTATCTGGTGCAATTGGATTGTTTGTCCTCCGTAACTGTCGCACGCTAGACGCGCGTTTCCTGAACGGCGGCCGTAAAACACGCGGCGAAGCAGCCGGAGATTGAGGAGCGCCACGCGCCGTTAGCGCACGCGGCGCGGGTGGCAATAGAAGCGGTCGTCGGGACGACGGGCAGCGGGGCGAGCGGCGCGAGCGGGCGGGACGGGCGGAGCGGCGGCGGAGGGGGACGGGAGTGACGAGGACTAGCGAGAGTGAGCGGGAACTGATATAACGCGAAGTGAAACGGGCGAACGACTCCTGCTCGATTTCTGCCTCCCCGCTCCTCCCCCCCACCCCCCCAAACCGACACGAGACGAGCGCGAGCCGCCGAACGCGTTATAACCCGCAGGCAGACTTGAACCGGCAGGCAGTCATTTGCATACTGAATTTATGACGGGCGCGCTTCACACATCACCCGCCGGCCCGGAACCCCGCCACAAATCCGCCCCCGCCGAATGCCGCCCGCCACCACGCTCGTCGCCCCGACCGATCTGCCGCTGCGCCTTGGTGGCCGTCCGCCGCCACTGAACTCCCTTCAGTATGCCCTCCTGCCCGCTCGGTGGTGCACGATCGTCCGCTCTCGCCCCCATGCCACCGCTCTGAAGCCACGACGTCTCCACTTCCTTCCCTAATGTCCCACTTCTCCGTCCCGCACCTGCTACTAGAAGTTCACCGTCTTCGGCCCCTTCTCCCGCCTCCACCTTCGCTCTCGCCGCCTTCGCACGTACGTTCATAGTCCCCCGCCAACTCCCCACTCAGCGGGCCTCCCCTCCCCCTCCACCGCGCTACCCCCCCATCTTCGCCCAGGGGCACCCCGCCATGCCTCAACTGCCCCCGCCGCCACCACCGCGGCCGCTTTTTGGCCGCGCCCCGCTGCCCGCCCCATGTATCCCCGCATCCTCCCCATCGTCAGACCCCCCCCCCCCCCGCCTTCCTTCAGCCGCCTCCGACTTGCTACCTCCGCCGCCTCTCCTCCACCTTGCCTTAATGACCTGGCAATCCCGCCAGACTCGTCTTTTATCCACCACCCACCCACACACTCCAAACCCCCACCCTCCCTAATTCATCCCCCAACGTCGCGAGCCAGACTCCCCAACTCCAACCCGTCCTCCGAACAGTCTCTCCGCCAAGTCCACATCTACCGCCATCCCTCCAGCATTTTTCCTTTCCTGCCGCTTCACCTCCCATCACCTTGCAATCTCACCACCCCTGCGACATCATTGCCCCCGGCCTTACCCAACCTGGTCCCACCAGAAAGCCTTACCCTCCGCCAGAGCCGGCATTCACGCCCCTTGCCATATCCCCTTCCTGGATGCGTCCCCCATCCGTCGCAGCGATGCCCTCTGTCGCCCGCCCCCGCCCGCCCACGCCCGCCACGTCACGTTGCGCCGCAATCTCATACATTGTTACACGCGTCGCGCTTCCCCGAATGACGGCCGCTTGATGTAATGCAGGAACGTAAATATTGCCTCTCTCATCAAAGCCCATGCGTCTTCGCGCTGCCGGACGGCGATGGGGTTGCTGGGAATGGAAAACTGTGCTCGTGACACCGGAGCAGGGAGACTGGAAAGGTGTGATATGAGTACGTAGCGTAGGTGTAGCGGAGTACTAAGAAGCAGCTACATCGGGGTAGGCCCGCAAGCTCGTATACAGCATCTAGAATGACTCCAGACCGCCGAGCGATTCGCAGGACGCGAGTGCACTGTGTTGGACTGTTTGACTGTGTTGGAACTGTTTGGACTGGTTTGGACTGTGTGGGACTGGTGTTGCGACTGGGCTTGCGTTGGGACTGGTGTTGGGACTGGTATGACTGGTTCGACTGTTCGACTTTTGGAACTGGTTGATGTGTGACTGTACTGGGTTCTCGTGTTTGCTGGTGTCGGTGCTGTGCGGCCGCTCGGGCCGGCGTCGGACTGACGTCTGGCCTCGTCGACTACGTCTGACGACGTCGAGACCGACGTCGAGACCGACGTCGAGACCGACGTCGAGACCGACGTCGAGACCGACGTTGAGTCCGACGTCGAGACCGACGTCGAGACCGGCGTCGAGACCGGCGTCGAGACTGGCATCGGAAACAATTAAGGCGGCATTGTCCGCAGCGATGACTCGGACGGCATCAAGGCGCCGCTTTAATGGAGAAACCCAAAGGCTGGAACAGTGGCGATGGCAGGGAGGGGGCAACGGTTGTCACGGGACGCGGGCGATGGAGGGGGCGTTGGCATGCACCACCACAAAAATTTTTGTGGGTGGCCCACGCTAGCTGCTCCGCCGCCTTGTTTGCCCCGCGGTGGCCTCGTGTCTGGCGAGGCCCGAATATCGGCGGTGCGTACTCGGTGCGGTCGCCGTCGATCGACACTGGAATTGTGTGTTTTGCGAGGCCGGTTTTCACAAGTGCCGCGCGTTTGTACAACATTATTCACGTCGTTCTTATGACTGCCCGTTGGTTTACTGATGAGAGTGGGATATGTTTGATGTTGGTACAAGAAGGCTTTCCGCCCTCTTGAATGCTATATTTTATTAAGCCTCTTCTGCAAATACGCCATTAAACTTCGTCAAATGTGTCTAGAAATTGATCTCTTTCGATTTTAAATTATCGATGACCTAAAAAACATGTCTCTTCTAGGTGTTTATTAACATAATTGCACTCTAATATTCTTTTGCGCCAAATGCATTTTAGTTCCACTAGGTTTTAATGTTTCTCTCGCGAGGAACGTTACTCCTTAAGTGAGTGAAAAACGGATCCATTTTCTTGGTTGCCACCCATCGATTGTTAAGACTAGGACAAGGTCGTCACACGCTCTACGAACTTTAAAAACTCGATCGAATCTCGGAATTGCAGGTCACAGAGTTGAGAACGCCGTAATCAATGTCTTCAGTTAAGGAAGGATGTGATTCAGACACCAAGAATGAAATATCTAGAACTACACCTGACCTTTAATGTATTTGTGAAAAATAAGATTCATAAATGATTAAATAGCATAAATCTTAAAAAAAGTGAAAAACTTTCGCAATGGAAAGAAAAACTATTGTGAAACTAAAAATAATATATTTCTCCGGTTTAATCTGTATTTTCCACAACAACTCACTCATATTTCGCAAATGCCTTTACGTGTTTAGCCAAAATATCTCAGATATATTACAAAGACCTGTTAAGAAGAGCTGAGATTAGATGAGACAACTGATCGGTAGTTTTTTCGTGGTTTCACCGTTTAACAGCAGGTGAATTCCGGAGCAGAAACCTAACAAACGAGGCTCGGACTGTGCTCGATCTTTCTTTTTTCCCAGTCCTATTACCACCCCTTTCCTACAAACACACGTACAGAACACTACTATGCATGTCGAGAGCTTAGAAACCCCGCATGACGCCATGTAGGTCGACGTGTAATCTCACCTTCCAGCGTGGAAGGTCCGCCATTTCGCATGGTAATACTCTTACGGGACTAATAACCATAGAACGTGTTTCGGCCGGAAAGACGAAATAATTAATCAGTCAATTTATTAATAAATAATTAACCATTAATCAATCATTAATCAACATTTAGTCAGTAATCAATCATTAATCAGTAATCATTCAGTAATAAATAATTAATAATTTATAATTATTTTTTAATCAGTAATTAATTACTTTTAATTAACATTTAATGAATAATTAACCATTGATAATTAATCTTTAATCAATAATTACTCATTTATAATTAATCTTTGATCAATAATTAATCATTCATAAGTACCCATTAATCAAGGATTCTCTACGATCTGTAGTACCCGGTTGCTTTTGACGAACGATTTCGGCACTTTCAAGGGAACGCGAGCGTGCGCACAGCGCTCATGGAACGTGACTGAGCCGTTGTTCGCAAGCGCGCGTTTGCCAAAAATCGTTCGTCGAAAGAAAGCGTGGACATCGCGTTTCGCGGCTATTTGTCTCTACTATAGAGGGGTTACTCTTAAAAGAAGCCAATTTGACAGGTCGGGAAACAAATGAAAGTTACTCAGGTTTGCCAGAGATAGTGATGAAGCCATTTAGAAATGAGCTAATTGTAACAGAACCCACTGCCAAAATGATTGCATGGACATAACCCGCATCTATGTTGCCAGTAGTGGTCAAGTAGTAGGTGTCAAAGCGGTCGCTTCTTTTACAGTAATCTGCCTATATCTGGTGGGCGATCCCGTGGGCCGGTCGCAACGTCGCGTCGTCCTTAAGACGCCGTCGCGCCGCCCCATCTCCCCGGGGAGCACTCGGGAATGATTTACTCGCTTGAATAAATAGAAACGAACTAAAAGCTCGTAATTTCCCGATCCTCGAAATGAATTTCTCTCTTTTCTTTCCTTTTTTCCCCCTGCTCCTCCTCCTGCTTCTCATTCCCCGCCCGCTTCCTTCCCTCGCGCCCCCCTTTCTCTTCCCTCTTTCTTTGCTGTCTGCTCCCTTTGGCGCTGAACAAACAGCGGCGCGTTTTGGCGGACGGAAATAGGTGGCCCGATGCCTCCCTC
>BOPP01000068.1:408690-421746 GCA_017312745.1 Gryllus bimaculatus | reverse complement strand
AGAGGCGCTGCTTGGCAGAGGAGATCGCGGCTCGGGGCGGCGCGGGAGCCCTGGGGCGGGTTGCGAGGCGCGGACGTCGATAGATTACAGGCTTCAATGCATAAGTGTATTCCTTGTGGTAAATTTAGATATGCAAAGCGTCATATCCTTCACAGTCCAATTTGGAATGCAGCATAACATTGAAAGAACATAATAAAATGTGATGAAACAATTCAAATCTGATATAGAAGATACAAAATTGGAGATTCATGATGATATAAATAAACACATTATTTTCCTCTTCTTATGTAATGAAAAAGTTTAAAACTGATGTAGAAGATACGAAGATAGGATGTTCATGGTAATATAATTAAATACATTATTTTTCTCTTCTAATTTAGTATTATTAACTATTATTCATAACAAGGTTGAACTTCTGAGGTCATTAGTCTCGTGAATTTAGTTCATTTAATTCCGAGAGTGGCGATGTCTCTCCCAGGTAGAGTGTAAGATCCAAAGCCGACCTATACGTCACCTTGCGGGGGTTTCCTTCGCCTGGGATTCCCGCAAGCGCGGCCCTGCGGTAACTGGGACAAGTGCTACGTTGTCGACTGGTCCCCACATTTGTGATATGTAGTGCAGGTTAGAGTGTGTGTGTGTGTGTGTGTGTGTGTGTGTGTATAAAGGTTGGAGGAGGGCACAAGAATGAGAAAGCAAAGATCGTGCATGGTTCGTAACCCTTTTTTAGGGTACTGCTCCTGGATTCACCTAGTATTGATCTCAGTCACCATGGAAAACTACCTATTAGTTCACCCGGCTGTTAGAATTGTTCTGTGCTCAGCGACTTAATTAGAGTTCCTCTTCTGCACTCAGAAGTCTAGCTAGAAATTCCGCCACCGTCGGGACTTGAAACCTAGGACCTCGTAGTTAAACACACTGTAGAGGCATCATTTGTTGGTCTGAGCCATCTCATCTACTCTTATTTATAATTTTGTTTGACATAGTCTTTGGGAACGAGTAGACATTTTGAATAGATTTAAAGATACTAGCTGCCGTTTGTTTCCACATCTCACATATGATGCATCTGTCTCAAAAAAGGAAACATCTTGATTGGCTCAGCAAGTAGCAATCATCGCAAGATCTGCTTATTTGGAGAAAATTATTTTCCTAGGACGCATAAATGCTCTGGCCTGAATGAATAAAGGTTTTATTTCTGTTTATCTGACTTTGTTATCGTGATGTTCATCCCTTATAATACGTACTATATTAATTTTTATTTAGCTTCGTAGTTAATATTTACTCCTGCACAACTTATTCCTGAGATGTTATGTATTTCTTTTACTTAAAATATTGCTCCGTTTACAATATTCTCTCCTTCCCTTTTACCTGTGGAGTATGTTCCTCCTGTTGTACCTGCGGCATATTCCGGTTCCTCATTTGCTACAGTGCCAGCGGTTTGGCTGCAAATGGTAACGAGACGGCTTAACCCCCCTCTACACCCTCTCCCCTCCCCGACGAACGCCGTCCAGCGGCTAAGTTGAATCGAAGCCGCGCGTCCGCCCGAGAAGCCAGCGCTCGCGGAATCGAGGCTGCGTCTGTTTCCGAGCGGTCTCCGGGGCGGCGGCGGAGGCGGCGGCGGCGGCGGCGGAGGCGGGGGCGCGTCTGGCCGCAACTTCCCCGGCAGATGCAGCGTTGAAGCGCTATTAATTACGAAGTGCGCGGTCGGCGCTCCGCCGCTGTTTGGGCAGCAACGCGAGCGGGACGGGAGAGGGGAAGGGGAGGGGAGATGGAGTTGGGGTGGTTGGGGCAGGGAGGGAAGGGAAAACGGGGAGGGACTAGGTGAGGAAGACTATCGGGAAGACTGAACTCATAGGGACACTGTGTGTCTGAAATATCAGTATGGGGGATTGGGGCCTGTCGGCATGAGCGGGGCGTGTTGCGGTGGGGGTGAAAATGGATGAGTTCCTGGCCCATAGGTAGATGAAGTTAAGCGGGGTGGGCCACGATGGGATGAGTCAGGGTAGATGTAGTGGTGGGTCCGCTTGCTCTAGTGACTAAATATTTCTCTCGCTTTCGGTAAGCAACTTTCAAATTAAAAGCTCAGATGTTTCCGTTTGGTTTGTTTCTTTTATCACATCTCTAGTGGTATAACTACATTATTTCAATTGATGTCCAAAGATGTTTACAAGTATAATATTCCTTTTAAGTAGAAAAAAGACAATTTGATTTAAAATTTTCTTATAATTAAAGGTATGGGAATTCTTATAACTCGAACGTGAATAACACCAAATTAGGTGCCTCGAATTTTAATGATCTCTTTATAATATATGATTTGAAAGCTTTGATAAGTCGATTTGTCTTTTATTGCTCGTTTGGGAATACTCCAAGTTTTGTTCGAGAATTTCTTTACGAATAAGAGAATAATACTGACCTATGCTAGCGCAGTACATGTAACCGGAAACGCTTTCTATTGAAATGAATGACTAAGATAGGAGTCTTCTTCTATTAACGAAAACTTATTTCCAAAATGTTTCCCACTATTAGTTTTCCTTCTCGTAACTTATCTCTCTAGAAATACATGATTTTATATCCTTTTTACATTAAAAGTACACGAATATTCTGAAGAATCGAAAACTTTCTGTACTTATTTTCAGATTTCTAAAAAAAATTCACCAATGAATGTAATATTAGCTAATTTTGAATTAATCGTGTACTCTCAGGAATAGTATTTATTTTGTATCAGGCAAAAATATTTATACTTGCATTATACTTTCTACTAACAATGTACTAGTGGAAAACTCACAAAACTGAAGATCTGTTCCGATAGTGTTCCACACCTGACGTTTCCTTTCACTTCTTGAAACTCTGTCTTTGAGGTTGAAAGGAGTTCGACATCCCTTTCAACCTGAAACGTCTTTGCATACGGAGATTTGCGTCCGTGCAACCAACCGCGGAGGCAGGTGCTTTTAAAGATTAAGGAATCTCATCACGCAAACACCAGGGAGCACTCTTTATATCGACGCCCTGTCCAATTGGATGTTCTCGAACTTCGCAAACACGGGTCGAGGAGCGCGACGCCACCTGGTGGGTGACGCGCCAATTAAATTAGGCGGTGGCCGCTGGGGTTCAGCGTTTGGGAAGGGAAAAGATAAGGTGAGGTCTGGTGTCGGAAAAATAACTGGAAATTCAGGTAAAAGGAAAGAAGAGAAGCGAGAATCGGATGATGCCAGAGAGAAGAATTGATGCAAGATAACTGATGAGAGATAAATGAAGAGAACAGGGTGAAGGGAGATGGCGGGAGATACATGACATGTGACATATGAAGAATATAAAACTCGGATGGATTTTAAGACATGGATAATTTCTGGACAGTACAGAAGGCAAATTTGGTTAGGGATACTCGTTGGAAGTCAGAGTAACAGGAGATAGATGTAGCGAAAATAATCCCAGAGTTGTACATATTTGTAACTGGAAATAAAAGGGTTGTACATAGAGCTCGTGTCTGTGCCATCATGTAGCTACCACGACGCCACTCGAGACGCGACGCGATTTAGCGATCCATGGCAGCTACTGCTCGCCGAGCAAACAATTTTAGGTCCACTCAATTTTTAAGAATAGGGCCGATTTTCGTTTCGTATGTGCTCCCCTATCACACTGGGCTTTCTCTGACACTAACCATATGAGTTTCTTCGAGAAACCGAGCAACCAGACGGGAGAATCCACCAGGGCCTTAATATGTGGAACTGACGTTCCAACTCCGTCCCTGGACGGCAGATCCACTCACTTTCCCAGTGGTTTATCTTGGAACTAACGACGTGGGTTTCGTTAACCCCGTGGGGGCTCGGGAGAGCGACACAAGATCGCGCGTACTCCCTCGCAACCTTAGCGGCCTTTAATCCGTGGAACTGAAGTTCCAACTCCGTCTCCGGACGGCGGGTCTACTTTCCTTCTCAGTGGTTTCCCTTCGAACTAACGACGTGAGTTTCGATGTGAGGCAACCAGATGGGAGTCTGCTCCAGGCCTTTAACGCGTGAAACCAAAGTTCCAACTCCCATTCGGACGGTTGGTCCACTCACATTCCCAGTGCATTCCTTTAGAACTAACAACGTGGGCACTACAGACAAATTCAGGAACCGCTGGGCGTTTCCACTCTACCCGAGGTAGGAACGCTCTACCTCCTCCCAACCCCCTGGGGGCTCGGGAGAGCGACAGCGGGTCGCGCGGACGCCCTCGCAGCCTTAGCGGCGGAACGGAGAGCCTTAACCGCAGCGTCGCCTTGTCGCCTGACGCTCGGAGGATGTTTTATTCGCGGAGAAGAGCTGCTGCCATGATTAAGTCACAGCGTCCGGCGCGCGGGACACGCGCCGCCCTGCCTTTTGCATGAGGGCGTCGCGACGCCGGCGTCGGGGACTTGCCCCGTCTTGCCACTCTGCGACACGGAGGGTTCGACGCCTCTGACGTCATTCAGGGCGCCGGGGCGGACGCTGGGGCAGGATGACGCTTTGTCATCTCGGACCAATGAGATCGGTTGAGTCGGACGGAATGGAATCACACCGGGTCTTACTGTATCGGGTCGGATGATTTTTGTATTTGATTGGAACGGAATGAACCAGCATGCCTAATTCTGGATAAATTTAATTGCATCGGATTGTATTGGATAAGATGAGGTCATATTAGATCAAACTTCGCTCATTATTCGACGATGATAATACATGAACCGGGCTCGCGAGTGTGGATTCCAGCGCTTCCGCCTTAGGGCGTCGACGTGGTCAGCCGGCTGAAGCACGTGTCCCGAAGGACAATCACGTGACATCTCCCCACATGGGGTTCTCCTCGTGACATTTCCCTTTGAGAAGCAGCCCCGTGCACGTGCGCGAGAATTGTGGGGCCATAGCTTGGTGATGCACTCGACTTGTACGGAGTTGTAATTACACTGTACGTATTTAGCTCATTTTCGTGATTGTCCATTACGACGTCACATCAGTGCTTCTTGCTGGCTGACGACGGGGCATTGCCGATTGTGTTGGCTTAAATCGTCGGCACCGACGTAACGGAACCGGTTAGGAATAGATTGTTGTCGGTTGGATGAAATGGAACTATCAGACTTAATTTTCAGTGCGATACTGATCAGTATGACTGAATAAAATCGGATTGAATTGTATCGCTTAAAATCACTTTCAGTGGGACTGAATTTCTGGTTTTTAGACGGTTTCCGAGACCGAGAAGTCAGTTCGGAACAAGACTGGAAGTCTGGAACAAGACTTTCCAGTGCATAACACATGGATCCCCTGACTTTTGCATTAGAGCGGCTCTGTACCATCTTCCACAAATGCAAAAAATTAATCTTCCTGTTTTTCCGCTGCATTATTCCGCGAGTATTAATGATGTTGAATACATTGAGGGAAAGGGGGAAATGTTTGACCTAGATGTACCATTACGAAATGAAAGATATTTTCAAGAGAATTAAAAGAAGAATTTTAATGTTAATGTTTCAACCGGTGCTATTTTACTTGTGCAAACGACACATATTATTACTCAACTGTAGACTGCCTCGTTAGCTATGAGCAGGAAGGCGTTGTTAGAAAGTGGTTCCCATTATGTCAGTTCACTTTCCTTCGTGTTCCCACTTATTGTCGTGTGGAAAACGCTTCTCACTCGTGTGAAGAGGGGCGGCGCTTCATCTCGGGGTCTTCCCGTAATTAAACCCTGACAGAACCCTGGCTCATTACGACGCACGGCTACAGCAAGACCCCGAGCTCCCCTTTGCAGTGTTTATTTGACTATTCCACTCGCGAAATTGAAACCAATAATGTTCAAGTGTAAATATAAAATGCCCCAACCAGGGTGGTGTGTCTAAAAAAATATCGCTTTTTTTAATCCGATTTTTCTTGACGCTTCTCCCTACTGGCCGATCATAAACTGTGTCTCATCTGTCTTTGGAGACGTTATCACTGTGTTGAAGTGCTCTAAACTGCGTATGTACTATAACATAACCTCTGTAATTTTAACTTGCTTTAAGATATTTTCAATATTTGTCGCATTTTCGAACTCTGTTGGACGTGATTTCATTCGTGCCATAATCCTGTTAAATACCACTCGTGTTTTGAAAAGTTTCAGGTAAATTCCCTCCTAGCTTTGCAAGTTGGGGTTTTATTGACAATTTCCAAAGCACTCTTTATATAACCTATGATCAAGTGCCAATACAAACATCACACATATCGAAGTATGTGAACTGATATGCAAATGATTTATAAGTAATGTTTACATGTAATTTTAATTAGAACGCCCCAACAAGAGAAGTGAGTCTTTGTCTACTCTCGTTACACTATAGAATAATCGGCAGGTTTGTGGATTATTCTAAACTTTAATTTAATAAATACATGCCGCATTTCTAAATTAAACTCTTAATACACAGTTTAGGACCAAATTTGACTGAAAAATATACTTTGCTGAGCACAAAAAAATTGTATTACATCTACTTTAGAAAAAGAGCAAAATAATTTTTAGTGACCTTTGTGGGGATTGAGATTCCATGTGGTCACCGTTCTTGGCGACCATCCGCTACGGTGGCAAGAGTTGGTTATGAGACAATGGGGATACTGAAGACATTGTTTGAGAAATGACAATTACATGACTTAATCCATATGGAATATTGATATTCACCTTAAATTAAGGCAGGAACGTTTATTAAAGAGCATTTAATTTTGTATTTGTCATTAGAAAGGGCAGAGAATGGAAAAGTTTAATGCTTCCTGAGATCGATTGTGGTGGTTCAGTAAGCACAAAGTGTAAGGACTGAGCATTTAAATCCAAAGAGTTTTCAGTGTATCAGCATTTGTTTATTTTTCGTCGCGTATATTTTTAAAACGGGAGCATATATTCAATTTACATTTTTTCCAAAACTTTTTCTAAACAAACGATTCTTTCAGTTATATAGTACGTGAAAAAATATTAGTAGTAGGTTATTGAAATGTAATAGCTAAGGTCGTAATATTAAAAAAAATTGCTTCTTCACTTTCTTAGGATTACTTGTTGCGCTGAAAGTTATTACAGTTTTCAAAAATTCTTCATTTTCGAGGGACAAGTAATATATATGTTGTCTAGATATCCATCTTTTTATTCGAATAGCAGTTTAATACACAATTTGGAACATTTACTTTCGTAGTTTAAGAGCCAAACAACAGAGGGCTGAAAAAACAATACTACGAAATATTCAATCCCAATTCTTGCCGCGATGTACTTGGCATTATTTTATAAGGTTTCTTAATATTTTGTGCATACACGTTATTATATAAATGTGAATAGTCTCGCGTATTGCTCACAGACAGTTTTCAATTTACATTCCTTTAAGTCTTTTTTGTTTTTTCTAATGATAAACTGCTATCCTTCAGATTAGATTAGTACAAATGAATTACTCTAAGGAAGTACCCCATTGGTATGTCGGGAAACAAATGAACGTCATACAGGGCGATGGCATTGCAAGAGATAGCGATTCAGAAATGATCTAACTGTAAACGAACGCAGTGACGAAACGAGTGCATGGACGTAACTTGCAGTTATATGGTCAAGCAGTAGCTGTCAAAGCGATCCCTTCTTGTAATAATCTCTCTATAGAACATTAAAGATTAGCGCAAACTTCTGCCCCGTAGCCCATCCAGTAAACTTCCCTCCTTCTCGTCCCGGCCGCTGGCTGTCACGCGCGTCACCGCCTCAGACCCCGCCGCCCACGCAACTCCGTCGCCCCCACCGTCCGATGCGCCCCCACCGCCCGCTCGCGCCCCCGCCGCCCCCTCCGCCCCCCGCCACTGCCGCCCACTGCCCCATACCCGCGCATCAGACCCATTCCCGCCGACGCCCTGCCCGCCCCGCCCACCCCTACAACCCCACAGCCCCGCCACCCCAACCAACTCCCGCCGACCCCCCTGCCGCCCCACCACCCCCGTTGGACCGCCACGCGCCCGACGGCCTGCGCCGCCCCCGCTGCCCTTCTCCACCCCCTCCGCCCCCACACGCCACGCCGCCACGCCGCCACTCGCCGACCTAGAACACTTCCGTTCACGCCGCGTAGGGCCAGTCGCGCGCTCTCGGGTTCTCGGAACGAGTTACGCTAGCGGCGGCGCCGCATAAAAATGGTACACCCAGCCGCTCACTCCCGGCGCACTGCCCTCCCACACGGCCCGTCACTGAGCCGCGTGGGCCGACAAGATGTTTCCCTCGTGAACGTGGTTATATGCCACTGTATCAATTTACAGTGGAATTACAAGCATTGCTCGAAACTCATGGAAACTTTAAGGGATGATTAATTTAATAATAACTGTGTAAATGTGGTCATATAAATAATTATAAACAGTAACGATTTTGTGGAGTAGAAAATAGGAAAATCACATAAAACATTTTCTTTATATAAGTATTAAGTATTAACAATTAACATTAAACAACAAGAAATATTCTAATTATGCTTAATTTTTGTAACCCTTATGGTAACCCCGTACTTTATGCAAGACAATACCAACATAAGAAACCAATTCTATCACTACGTATTGATTCACTTGAAGTATTTTTTTATGAAGTTTATTTTTACCAGACCTGTTCGGTCCCGAAGAAGTCTTGCGTGTGAGGCATGGTTTGAATGTAGAATTTTATTGTTGTTAATAGAGAAAATAAGCATTACATTACATTAGAGGCAAGAAGAAAATGTGCAATACGTAAAGTTTTGAGTATATTTGAGGAGTAGTAATTTTAAAATTAAATATGATTTTTAAAAAATATTTCGCGGTCGTCTGAATAGCAATGTTTTCATTATTCAAAACCTCGTGATTCGATTTTTTAAATTCCAGTAATTCGAGTGTAGCATCCCAAAGAAAGCAGGGAACATATTAGCAGAAAAAGATAATAATGAGTTAATGTCTACATTTTCAATATTCTGTGCAACTTCATTCGGCGTCAGTCCACATTAAAAATGTTCGAAATATCCTTCTATGCTTTGCGTAATTCTGTGGCTGCTGTGCGGCAATCCAGCGACTGAGATTCGCTTCTTCAATATAATTCCAGCTATGTGTTTGCAGAGATTCTTCTCCAGCGAACGAGTAGCAAATCTAAGGGACGTACAGCAGATTTTTGTTTTTGCGTCGGAGGAAAGCGAAATGAGGCAAGAGAAAGATCCCAGTTACGCGCATTCTCGGCAGCTGCTCCACAACCCTCGTTGCCGGCGCAACGTGAGGCGCGGGTTTTGCGGTCGCCGGTTGCGCTCTAGCATCTGCTCTGCAGCCGACCCACATCCGCTCCGTCCCGCGCTCGCCTCTCATCTTGCGTTGCAAGGCGTCACTTAACAAAAACGTGGATTAAGGCTGTGGGTGGTACTACTAGAACCGACTAAATACTAAAGATTTAAATTCAAACTTAAAAAATCTAATTAAAAACGTTGTACAATTTTTAAAAATAAACTTGTTACGAAACTTAATACGTTGTCATGCGCTTTTAAAAGCATTTCTTTAATGGATATGATGAATGGAAATCATTGTTAAAATAAAGTCTTGACCTCGCTTCATAGATAATGCACCTTATGAAAATAGCGATAAATTACAATATTTTCTTCTTTTTACAAGGGAATGGAGGGATAAAAATCAATGAAATAGGATTCGAGATATTTAATGAATTCGAATTATTGAAACGCTAACGTCATTGAGATTTCAAGTGTATATTTCTGAATTTAATTTTTTTAAAGATTTTTTATAGAGTGCTAATTTTTAATTCCCTTTCCCCACATTTAAAAAAAGAAAACATATAGATATAGGGCACTTGACCCTTTACAGTGGTATCGGCGCTCGGCGGGTCTCGGTCGAGGGGGGGGCCGGATCTGGGGCATCGTGATGCGTGGGCGTTGTGACATCGGCGCGCCCACTTGCTATCGGTTAGTCGCCGCCCGGCGCGCCGCGCCGCGCAGCGCCTGCTCGCCTAATCGATACATGGGGCGATCGGCGCCGCCGCCGCGCGCAGTCCAATTAGCAGCCGCCTTGTCGCCCTGGTCGACCGCGCGGGGAGTGTTTTATCACCGCGCGTCCGCGTTGCGTTCCGCGCTCTGTAGGCTCGCGTTGCCCGCCTCGCGGCCCTTCGTCACACGGCGACAGCCGCCGGTCCAGAGGGGTGGGGGCGGAACGGTGGGGAGGGAGAGATGGAGGAGCTGATTGTAAGAACGGCGGGGGAGCATGGGGAGGGCAGGCGCGGGTGATGCGGAATCGGGATGGCAGGTTGCGGAGGTGGTTGGAAGCAGAGATGGTTTGGGGAAGTGGTGATGGCGGGAAGCGAAGAAGGTGGAGGAGGAGCTGCGTGACGGAGAGGAGAGTCTGGAAGGAAGAAGGATGGAGGCGAATGTTCGGGCAGCGGAGATGTCGGGAGCGGAGATGTCGGGACCGGAATTGTCGGGACCGGAAGTCGGACCGGAATGTCGGGAAGTTGGAATGTCGGGAGTGGAGATGTCGGAGTGGAGATGTCGGGAGCGAGATGGCCGGTGAGCGGAGATGGCGGGAGCCGGAGTTGCGGGAGGGAGATGCGGGAGTGGAGATGGCGGGGAGCGGAGATGGCGGCGAGGGAGATGGCGGAGCGGAGATGGCGGAGCGGGAAGATGGGCGGGAAGCGGAGATGCGCAGGGACGGAGATGGCGGGAGCGAGGATGGGCGGGAGCGGAGATTGGCTGGAGGGAGATGGCGGGAGCGGAGATGGCGGGAGCGGAGATGGTGGAAGCGGAGATGGCGGGGAGCGGAGATGGCTGGGAGGGGCCGAATAATGTCGCAAACCGCAGTCTGCAATTGGTGGTTGCCCTGGTGGTGCGGTGGCAACATATGATACACGGCAGTGTAGGAGTGGCTGATCGAAGGGGAGGCAGCGCAATAGCGGAGTGCATGGTAGTGGTGTATGCGATGGTTATTAGAGGGCTGTCGCCAAAGGATGAATGCGGGGTTATGGTGATTGTGGCAACATTGTCAGAACTAGAAGGCGGTATTGTGGCTGTAGTGTCGGAATATACTGGTGGAAATGTTGGAGTTGACGAGCCCTGCGGGTTAGGGGGTGGTGTTGGTGACGGTGTGTTGAACAATGTGAGTGCGAGAGTATGGCGTTGGCGACGGGGCAGCTCAAATGTGACTGCAGAGCGGCGACGGCACGATGTACGGCAGCGGGAGTCTAGGTAGTGTGAGGACGGCGGAGAGGCGCCGAGGTAGCGGAAAATGGGCTCAGGATGAAATCGGAGGTAAAGATGCTATCGAAGTGGCAGGGCTGCGCCAAGGGCGCTGGCGGAGAGGCGACTGAGTGCGAGCGCCTGTGAGCGAGGTGTGTGGGTGGTTGGGAATGGCTGCGAACCGCGTTCGTTCGTCGTCGAGGATGTTGTCCGACTGTCTGCTCGTCTGTCACATGCACACTCGCGACCAACAACGCCCGAGATAATATATTTTTGTTGTGATGCTTCAAGCGGGGTGGTCGGCCGGATGCGCCTTCCTGTTTATTCATTGGAAAAGATATCAATTCGCCGTCTTCTGGAAAGCTACCAAAACACTGTGGTGTATGGCTTCTTGGAATCAGATGACGGTTTCTCTAATTCTTTTTTTCCTTGACACCGTTAGAATGCATTTTATACATAGAATCGGGAACAATTTTGCCCTTCACTTATTAAAAACTACGTAAGTTTGTGTCATGTCTGTCCTTGAACTTTTTAAATTTTCGTTTGTTATGGAGCATAAGTCAATTTCTAGTCTATATTGCAATGATGTATCAGAATTCTAACATATGACGGTAATTTGTGAATCATCTTTGAAAGTAATATTTGTTGAATAGATTAAAATAACTGTAATTCAAGTATAGAAATACTTGCTGTCGTTCAACAATCCCCTTTTGGAACCAGATTTTGCTGAGTCAAGTTTTTTTAGACGAGTTGACTTGGGAGCCATTTGATGTTTATAGAACATATTTATTGTGGTTGATTCGAATGTGATATCATTATATTTTGATTAAAATAGATTTTTTTTCTTTGTTCAATCGAGACAATCGTTTATCAATAGTAAAATTTTCTTCAAAATGTACGTAATTGACTTTCTTATCACTTACGTGAATTTTGGAAGGAATAAGAAAATCTTCAATAATGCAAAGGACTAATAAGTACCAAATGAATAATCATCAGGTATAATTATTACGAAAAAACACAACCATTAAATTTTAATGAAATGTAGCTGTAGGTATGTTGTCTCGGCATTTCAAAATTATTGTTTCACAACAATTGTTTTCCTAATTCTAAATAATAAATGTGTTACATCGCCCTGCGTTGAAGAGACGCGACTAAGGCAAAAACTCAGTCTGGAAGTTGCGAAGCAGACTGTGCGAAGAAGTCCGGACGCTCTGAGCTTCCAGCTGCTTTAAAACTATGCATCGCTGCGCAGGAAGGGCCGTGAGTGTTGCCCGTGTTACACAAAGCTCGCGGAGGGCCGGGGATCAACTGGGCCGGCGGACAGCGGTTTCATTGGGTGAACTAAGGCGAGGCAAACTCGAAGTTTTAAAGGGCATGGTGTATAAGGTTTTTTTTATGTTCCGTTGAAAATCCAGTAACATTAAAGTGATTGGTGCGGGTAGGGGTTAGGCATTTAGTACTGAGTAGGTCATTGGACGGTACCATGTGCTTGCTGTCGTTTTAAAACGGAATAATGGAATTTGTTTTGTGTTGACAATATTGAAGAAATCGAAATTGAGTTATTTCCAGATGACGTTTAAATGCTACAATAAAAATATTTATTTTAATAATACTAGTTTAAGTAATTTTTAAAAACGTACATTAAGTGACAACATTTCAAATATTTCACCATTAATCTAATGAAATGTGTGTTGACAGGGCAACATTAAAACTCATAAGCATTTGACTGCTTCTTTTCTGTTGTCTTCTCTTCGAATAGCATTGTACTTTTGCCAACATAACCGATTTCGGCAACAATAACATTATTCTACAGTTTGTTTAAACTTAGCTTGTATTTGGAAGTTTTATGTGAGCTTCGCAAGTACCATGAAATTTTTATGACGACAAGTTTTAATAGAAAAGAC
>BOPP01000068.1:395231-408665 GCA_017312745.1 Gryllus bimaculatus | reverse complement strand
GTATATTAGATTGGAACGCGACATGAAACCTAGACTGCTATGACCTAATTTCTTGTATTACCGAACTATTAATTATCCAATCGCATCGCGATTGTATTGATACGATTGGGTCAGATTAGATCAAAAAAACCCCTTTTTTAGGCGGGGGCCTTCACATTTTTAAGTGAGGATACAAAATGAACCGATTGTGAGGGAACCATAGAGCATTTACGGTGGGTGTGGTAAGCACACCGCCCTGGCCTTTGTAAAAGCGGCGTTGTGACGCCTCCCGCTGCGTACTAGTCTTTGCTCCTCCGCAGGGAAACGCAAATGTTCTGCCGCCGCGTGAGTTAATACTCGCTGACTTGCTGATCGTTGGGTTACGCTCGAACAATGCCGAGCATCATCGACTAAAATCGGTCGGATCTGATGTGAAAGGAGTCGAAATCCAACGCATCCAGATGAAACGGATACTGTGTATA
The DNA here is from genome assembly GCA_017312745.1 of Gryllus bimaculatus. Taxonomy (NCBI): domain Eukaryota; kingdom Metazoa; phylum Arthropoda; class Insecta; order Orthoptera; family Gryllidae; genus Gryllus; species Gryllus bimaculatus. Next base: position 408,204 of record BOPP01000068.1, on the reverse strand, counting down.
AGAGCATTACTCCTAAGTATGGACCACATCTGGTCAGCTGGCAACGCAAATGAACGTCAAACGATGACATTGTAAGAGAGAGTTGATAAAGTCGTTTACAAATGAGTAACTGTAAAACGAACGCACTAACAATAATGGTGTTCATGGATGTAACCTTGTAGTTATGTTGCCAGCAGTGGCAAGCATTTGCGTCTAAGTGGTCCCCTTCTTATAGTAATCCACTTTCTAACTGAATATCTTGGTTTTAAGTAACGAAACAGAGCTAATCGGGTTCGTGTACCACGAGAATCGTTGTGCAACTGGAAAGCAAGTTTGTGGTCACGCCTTAAAGAGCGATTCGGCCGGCGCGACGAGGTATGCGAGTGACTTGCACCTCGAGATGCGAAGCTCCAAAGTCCCACCGTTTTGGGGGGGGAGGAGGAGTCGGATTGTGGGGTCCGGCGATTTCGCGCCTTAGGGGCGTCGGGTGGTAGCAGCTGGACTGAAGCGCGTGTTCCCAAAGGAACAATCACGTGACATCTTCCGCCACATGGGGTTTCGCCTTGTGACGTTTCCTTTATGAGAAGAAGCCCCATGCAACGTGCCACGAGAATAGTGTGCGCGTCTACCATTGGAGATGCACGCAACTAGCGTTGCTCGAGCGTGTTCAGAGTTGTAATTACACGTAAGTATGTAGCCTCATTTTTCGTGTTTCCACTACGACGTCACACAGTGCTTCTTGCTGGTTGACCGGGGGCACGGGATGCGGGGGTTGTGGGTGGTGGAGACGGCGTTCACGGACGATAAGGACGTCGCAGGGTGTGAGGGTAATGCGTGCGTTTAGAGGATGATGATTACTGACGGAACTGGTCGGTGGGGCGCATGTCGAATCGACTGACCACCATGGAATGAGTGAGGAATGGGGTGGGGAGGTGCCCCTTAGAAGCTGCCTGGAAGGGAGGGTGCATTGCGGGAATCGGAGGACTACGAAGTAGGATATTGTCTTTGGTTGAGTATATAACTTGTTTAGTTGCTGTCAATTGATAAACATTTGATGTTGCTTAGTGTAGTGAATGACTTTTTTTTTTAGACGTTTTAGATCTAGTTCGCTGGAACATGACTTTTCAGTGCGTAACTCATGGAGCCTCGACTTTTGTATTAGACAGCGGCTGCTGCTACCATCTTCCACAAATGCAAAAAATTAATTTCCTGTTTTTTCGCTTGCATTATCGCGAGTTATTTAAGCATGTTGACATACCATTGAGGGAAAGGGGGAAATGTTTGACGCTAGATGTACCATTACGAAATGAAAAGATATTTTCAAGAGAATTAAAAGAAGAATTTTTAATGTTAATGTTTCAACCGGTGCTATTTTACTTGTGCAAACGACACATATTATTACCAACTGTAGACTGGCTCGTTAGCTATGAGCGAAAAGGCGTTGTTAGAGAAGTGGTTCCCATTTATGTCAGTTCAACTTTCCTTTCGTGTTCCCACTTATTGTCGCTTGTGGAAAACGCTTTCTAACTCGTGTGAAGAGGGCAGGCTTCATCTCAGGTCTTCCCGTAATTAAACCCTGACAGAACCCTGGCTCATTACGAACGCACGGCTACAGCAAGACCCCGAGCTCCCTTTGCAGTGTTTATTTGACTATTCCACTCGCGAAATTGCAAACCAATAATGTTAGTTTAAATATAAAATGCCGCCAACCAGAGGCGGTGTGTCTAAAAAAAATATCGCTTTTTTTATGCGATTTTTTCTGACGCTTCTCCCTACTGGCCAATCATAAACTGTGTATCATCTGTCTTTGGAAGCGTTATCACTGTGTGACGTGCTCTAAACCGCGTATGTAACTATAACATAACCTCTGATAATTTTAACTTTGCTTTGAGATATTTTCCAATATTTTGTTGCGTCATTTTCCGAGCTCTGGTTGGGCGTGATTTCATTCGTGCCATAATTCCTGTAAATACCACTCATTGCTTTGAAAAGTTCAGGTAAATTCCCTCCTAGTTTGTCAAGTTGGGGTTTTATTGACAATTTCGCAAAAGCACTCTTTATAATAACCTATGATCAAGTGCCAAATACAAACATCACACATATCGAAGTATGTGCTGTATGCAATGATTTTAAGTTAATTGTTTACATGTAATTTTAATTAGGAACGCCCACAGAGAAGTGAGTCTTTGTCTACTTCGTTACCACTATAGATAATCGGCAGGTTTGGATTTATTCTAAAAACTTTAATTTAATAAATACATGCCGCATTTCTAATTAAACTCTTAATACACAGTTTAGGACCAAATTTCTGGAACTAAAATTATAACTTTGCTGAGCACAAAAAAATTGTATTACACTTACTTTAGAAAAAGAGCAAATAATTTTTAGTGACCTTTGTGGGATGCAGATTCCATGTGGTCAACCGTTCTGGCGAACCATCCCTACTGGTTTGCAAGAGTTGGTTATGACGACATGGGGATACTGAAAGACATTGTTTTGTTTATGAAATAAATTACATGAACTTTATCAATATGGGAATATTGATATTCCACCTTATAATTAAGCAGGGCACGTTTTAATTAAAGAGCATTTAATTTTGTATTTGCATTAAGAAAGGCGCTAGAGAATGGGAGAAAAGTTTATGGCTTCGCTGAGATCTGCCGAATTCGCTGGTGTAGTCAGTTCAAGCACAAGAAGTGCTATAGGACTGAGCATGTTAGAAGCCACAACGAGTTACTTCGAGTGTATCACGCATCTCTGTTATTTCTTTCAGATGCGCGTATGATTTTTAAAACGGGAGCGATATATCCAATTGAGCATTTTTTCCAAAAACTTTTTCTAAACAAACGATTTCTTCAGTTGTCATTATAGTACGGTGCGAAAATATTGTATAGGTTCTTCGAAACATGACTCCATAGCTAGTCCGTAATATATAAAAAAAAAACGTTTGCTCTTCACCCTTCACCTTTCGTAGGACGGTTACTGTGTTGCGCGAACAGGTATTACAGTTGTCAAAAGATTCTTATCATTTTCGAGGGGACAAGTAATATATATGTGGTCTAGATATCCAATCTTTTTATTCGAATAGGCAGTTTATACACAATTTGGAACATTTACTTCGTAGTTTAAGAGCCAAAACACAGAGGCCTGAAAAAAAACAATTACTACGAAAATATTCAATTCCCAATTCCTTACCGCGATGTACTTGGCATTTTTTTAAGGTTTCTTATTTTTTTGGATACACGTTATTATATAAATGTGAATAGTCTCCGCTATTTGCTCACAGACAGTTTTCCAATTTACATTCCTTTAAGTCTTTTTTGTTTTTTCTAATGATAAACTGCTATCTCCTTCAGATTAGATTAGTACAACAATGAATTACTCTAAGGAAGTACCCCATTGGTATGTCGGGAAACAAATGACGTCATACAGGGCGAGGCATTGCAAGAGATAGCGATTCAGAATGATCTAACTGTAAACGAACGGCAGTGACGAAACGAGGTGCCATGGAACTGTAACTTGCAGTTATATGTTCAAGCAGTAGCTGTCCAAAGCGATCCTCTTGTAATAATCTCTCTATAGAACATTAAAGATTAGCCGCAACTTCTGCCCCGTAGCCCATCCAAAGCCTCAAACTTCCCTCCTTCTCGTCCCGGCCGCTGGCTGTCACGCGCAGTCAACCGCCTCAGACCCCGCCGCCCACGCAACTCCGTCGCCCCCACCGTCCGAATGCGCCCCCACCGCCCGCTCCGCCCCCGCCGCCCCTCCGCCCCCTCGCCACTGCCGCCGCCACTGCCCCATACCCGCCTTCGACCATTCCCGCCGACGCCCTGCCCGCCCCGCCACCCTACAACCCCCACAGCCCCGCCACCCCAACCAACTCCCGCCGGACCCCCCTGCCGCCCCACCACCCCCGTTGACCCACCGCCCGACGGCCTGCGCCGCCCCCGCTGCCCTCCTCTCCACCCCCTCCGCCCCCACAGCTCACGCCGCCCACGCCGCCACTCGCCGACCTAGAACACGTTCCCGTTCACGCGCCGTAGGGCCACGTCGCGCCGCTCTCGGGTCTCGAACCGAGTTAGCGCTAGGCGGCGGGCGCCGCATAAAATGGTACCCCAGCCGCTCACTGCCCGGCGACTGCCCTCCCCACACGGCCGTCACTGAGCCCGTGGGCGACAAGATGTTCCCTCTGAACGTGGTTATATGCCACTGTATCCAATTACAGTGGAATACAAGCATTGCCTCGAAACTCATGGAAACTTAAGGGATATTAATTTAATAATAACTGTGTAAATGTGGTCATATAAATAATTATAAACAGTAACATTTTTGTGGAGTAGAAAATAGGAAAATCACATAAAACATTTTCTTTATATAAAGTATTAAGTATTAACAATAACATAAAATTACCAGAAATATTGTAATTATGTTAATTTTGTAACCCTTATGGTAACCGTATTTATGAAAGACAATACAACCATAAGAAACCATTCTATCACTACCTATTGATTCACTTGAAGGTATTTTTTTATGAAGTTTATTTTTACCAGACTGTTCGGTCCGAAGAAGTCTTGTGTGGAGGCCATGTGTTTGAATGTAGATTTTATTGTTGTTAATAGAGAAAATAAGCATTACATTACATTAAGGCAAGAAAAATGTGCAATACGTAAAGTTTTAGAGTATATTTGAGAGTAGTACATTTTAAATAAATATGATTTTTAAAAAATATTTCGGGTCGTCTGAATAGCAATGTTTCATTTATTCAAACCTCGATGATTCGATTTTTTTAAATTCCAGTAATTCGAGTGTAGCATCCCAAAGAAAGCAGGGGACATATTAGCAGAAAAATAATAATGATGTAATGTCTACATTTTCAATATTCTGTGCAACTTCATTCGCGTCAGTCACATAAAAATGTCGAAATATCCTTCTATGCTTTGCGTAATTCTGTGGCTGTGTGCGAAATCCAGCGACTGAGATTCGTTCTTCAAATGAATTCCAGCTATGTGTTTGCAGAGATCTTCTCCACGAACGAGTAGGCAATCTAAGGACGTACAGCAGATTTTGTTTTTCGTCGGGAGGAAAGCGAAATGAGGCAAGAAGAAAGATCCCAGAACGCGCATTCTCGGCAGCTGCTCCACAACGCCTCGTTGCCGGCGCACGTGAGGCGCGGAGTTTTGCGGTCGCCGGTTCGCGCTCTAGCATCTGCTCTGCAGCCGACCACATCCGCTCCCGCTCCCGCTCGCCTCTCATCTTGCGTGCAGGCGTCACTTAACGAAAACGTGGATTAAGCTGTGGGTGGTACTACTAGAACCGACTAATACTAAAGATTTAAATTCAAACTTAAAAAATCTAATAAAAATGTTGTACAATTTAAAAATTAAACTTGTACGAACTTAATATGTTGTCATGCGCTTTAAAATGCATTTCTTACATGGATATGATGAATGAAATCATTGTTAAATAAAGTCTTGACCTCGCTCATAGATAATGCACCTTATGAAATAAGCGATAAATACAATATTTTCTTCTTTTTACAAGGGAATGGAGGGATAAATATCAATGAATAGGATTCGAGATATTAATGAATTCGAATTATTGAACAGCTAACGTCATTGAGATTTCAGTGTATTATTTTCTGATTTAATTTTTTTAAAGATTTTTTATAGAGTGCTAATTTTTAATCCTTTCCCCCACATTTAAAAAAAGAAAACATACTAGATATAGGGCACTTGACCCTTTACAGTGGTATCGGCGCTCGGCGGGTCTCGGTCGAGGGGTGGGGCCGATCTGGGGCATCGTGATGCGTGGGCGTGTGACATCGCGCGCCCACTTGTATCGGTAGTCGCCGCCGGCCGCGCCGCGCAGCACAGCGCCTGCCGCCCTAATCGATACATGGGGGCGATCGGCGCCGCCGCCGCCGCAGTCCAATTAGCAGCCGCCTTGTCGCCCTGTCGACCGCGCGGGGGAGTGTTTTATCACCGCGCGTCGCGTCGCGTCGCGCTCTGTAGGCCTCGCGTTGCCCGCTCGCGGCCCTTCGTCACACGGCGACAGCCGCCGGTCCAGAGGGGTTGGGGCGGATGGTGGGAGGGAGGAGATGGAGGAGCTGATGTAGAACAGGTGGGAGCTGGGAGGGCAGGCGCGGTGATGGCGGAATCGGGGATGGCAGTTGCGGAGGTGGCGGGAGCAGAGTTGGTGGAAGTGGTGATGGCGGGAGCGAAGAAGGTGGAGGAGGAGCTGGCGGTGAGGAGAGGAAAGGCCTGGAAGGAGAAGGATGGAGCGAAGATGTCGGGACCGGAATGTCGGGAGTGGAGATGTCGGGAGTGGAGATGTCGGGAGTGGAGATGTCGGGAGTGGAGATGTCGGGAGTGGAGATGTCGGGAGTGGAGATGGCGGGAGCGGAGATGGCGGGAGCGGAGATGGCGGGAGCGGAGCGATAATGTCGCAAACCGAGTCTGCAATTGGTGGTTGCCCTGGTGGTGCGGTGGCAACATATGATACACTGGCAGTGTTAGGAGTGGCTGATCGAAGGGGAGGCGGCAATAGCGGAGTGATGGTAGTGGTGTATGCGATGGTTATTAGAGGGCTGTCGCCAAGGATGAATGCGGGGTTATGGTATGGTGCACATTGTCAGAACTAGAAGGCGGTATTGTGGCTGTAGTGTCGGAGATATACTGGTGGAAATGTTGAGTTGACGGAGCCCTTGGGGGTAGGGGGTGGTGTTGGTGACGGTGGTGTTGTAACAATGTGAGTGGAGAGTATGGCGTTGGCGAGGGGGCAGCTCAAATGTGACTGCAGAGCGGCGACGGCAGATGTACGGCAGGCGGAGTCTGAGGTAGTAGTGAGGGACGGCGGAGAGGGCCGAGGTAGCGGAATGGCTCAGATGATCGAGGTAGATGCTATCGAAGTGGCAGGGCTGCGCCAAGGGCGCTGGCGGGAGAGGCGACTGGTGCGAGGCCTGTGGCGAGGGTGTGTGGGTGGTTGGGGAGATGGCTGCGACCGGTTCGTTCGTCGAGGATGTGTCCGACTGTCTGCTCGTCTGTCACATGCACACTCGCGCACAACAACGCCCGAGATAATATATTTTGTTTTGAATGTTCAAGCGAGGGTGGCGGGCCGATGCGCCTTTCCTGTTTATTCATTGGAAAGATATCAATTGCGTCTCTGAAAGCTACCAAAACACTGTGGTGTATGGCTTTTGGAAATCAGTGCGTTCTCTAATTCTTTTTTCCTTGACACGTTAGATGATTTATAAAGATCTGAAGAATTTTGCCCTTCAATATTTAAAACTACGTAAGTTGTGGTTCATGTCTGTCCTTGAACTTTTAAATTTTCCGTTTGTTATGGAGCATAAGTCACTTAGTCTATATCAATGTGTATCAGAATTCTAAACAATGACGTAATTTGTGAATCATCTTTGAAAGTAATATTTGTAATAGATTAAAATAACTGTAATTCAAGTAATAGAAATACTTTGCTTCGTTCAAACAATCCCCTTTTGGAACAGATTTTGCTGAGTCAGTTTTTAGAACGAGTGACTTGGGGCATTTGATGTTTATAGAACATATTTATTTGTTGGATCGAATGTGATATCATTATATTTTGATTTAAATAGATTTTTTTTCTTTTGTTCAATCAGACAATCGTTTAATCAATAGTAAAATTTTCTTCAAAATGTACGTAATTGACTTTCTTATCACTTACGTGAATTTTGAGAATAAGAAAAAATCTTCATAATGCAAAGGACTAGATAAGTACCAAATGAATAATCATCAGCGTATAATTATTACGAAAAACAACAACCATTAAATTTTTAATGAAATGTAGCTAGTATGTTGTCTCGGCATTTCAAAAATTGTGTTCACAACAAATTGGTTTTCCTAATTCTAACTAATAAATGTGTTAACATCGCCTGCGTTGAAGAGACCGACTAAGGCAAACTCAGTCTGGAGTTGCGAGCAGACTGTGCGAAGAAGTCCCGGACGCTCTGAGCTTCCAGCTGCTTAAAAATGCATCGCTGCGCAGGAAAGGGCCGTGAGTGTGGCCGTGTTACACAGGTCGCGGAGCCGGGGAGTCAACTGGGCCGGCGGACAGCGGTTCATTGGGGTGAACTAAGCGAGCAAAACTCGAAGTTCTAAGGGCATGGTGTATAAGGTTTTTTTTATGTTCCGTTGAAAAATCCAGTAACATTAAAGTGATGGTGCGGGTAGGGGGTTAGGCATTTAGTACTGAGTAGGTCATTGACGTACCATGTGCTTGCTGTTCGTTTAAAACGGAATAATGAATTGTTTGTGTTGACAATATTGAAGAAATCGAAATTGAGTTATTTCCAATGAGTTAAAATGCTACAATAAAAATATTTATTTTATATAATACTAGTTTAAGTAATTTTAAAAACGTTACATTAAGTGACAACATTTACAAATATTTCACCATTAATCTACTGAAATGTGTGTTGACAAGCACATAAAATCATAAGATTTGACTGCTTCTTTTCTGTTGTCTTCTCTTCGAATAGCATTGTACTATTCCAACATAGACCGATTCGGCACAACAACCATTATTCTACAGTTGTTTAAACATTAGCTTGTATTTGGAAGTTTTATGTGAGCTTCGCAAGTACATGAAATTTTTATGCGACAAGTTTTAATAGAAAAGACAAATTATGAAGTGTCCAAGTGCATTACACACTAAAAAGTATGTTAGTATGATCTCACATTTTGGTAGTATCCAACCGTATTCGAGCAAGATGTCGAAAGTAACAAACTTGATTTATATTTGCAGCGCCTGTTCAAGCTGGTATGCTTTACTTTGTCTAATGAATATTTATTCTGAAGTTTAAATTAGTAGAACTGGCGATCTATATATTTTTGTTTTTTCTGCTTTGTTCACTTCTATTGTCTTTTCTTTACTGTCAGTGAGGACCTTAAGGCATTCCTTCCTGATTACTCATTCGCAAACAGAGGTTTCTTAACCAAACTATCTACCAAATTTGGATCTTCTTACTGCAGGAATACTATATTCCAATTCGATAACGATCCGAGTATCAAAACGAGAGAGGCAGCTCAGGGCATCAGCTGTTGTTACTGCAGTGCGTCTGGCTGGGAAGTCCTACGTTCGAGTACCGTCAGTGGCAGAATTTTCGACATTAGCTGAATCAAGTTCAGTCACTATCAAGAGAAAAATTCTAGCGGCTGGATGCTCTGATCGGAAGCTGTCCGTGGTTTTCGTGGTATGTCCCAACTAGGGCGGTGCCCATCTAGTGGGAGATACCTGGTTGGGGAAAACTCGTTAGCCGACAGCGCCGGATCTCACCAGCCAAAGGGGGAAGATCACCGCCACCTTACGAAAAATATGCACTACACGTATGGGAATTAGCCATTTACGCGCCAGAATCAATCAATTAATCAATTACCTGTTGCCACAAATCAATTACTTGTAACATGGCATGAAGAAATTTCATGTCACTTTTGATCGCAAATGTTGCTCCCTAGGCCCATTGTGCGTTGTGCGCGACCGGCAGTTGTTCTTCGGCGAAAAGCGTCGTCGTCGCGGACATCAAATTATTCAAATGCCTCCGCCTCCGCCTGCGCTGCCGCCCGCGCGGCGCGCCGTTGTCGCCCTCGCCGCTCCACCGCCAGCTCCTTCGCGGCGCGGCGGCTGGGCGGAGGAGGTGAGGACTTCGAGAAGCGGGGATGGGTGAGGCGAGGCGGGGGGAGGCAAAGCGGGACAGGGAAGGGAGGGGGCATGGAGGCGGGGCATTACGGGCGTTACGGGGCGACGTGGAGCGGACGAGGCGGGCAAGAGGCTGGGGCAATGTGGTGACCGCTGAGCGGAGCGAGCAGACGAGCGACGTTGACGGGACGGGGCTAGACGGGGGCGGGACGGGCGGGACGGCCGGGACGGGCGGACGGGGGCGGACGGGGCGGACGCCCCCGGCTGGACGAGCGGACGACGGACGGGCGGGACGGACGGGGCGGGACGGGCGGACGGGGCGGGGCGGGCGGGAAATAGGAAGGCAGCTCTCGCTTGGCCACCATGGGAAGCGCGTATCAAGGAAGGTGACGAGAGCGAAGAGCCGGAAAAAAAGGGAATCGAGGTAGTAAGGGCAGAAAATGGACCAAGACTGGAATGCAGAAGCGGTGGATCAAGAAAAGGAAGTGGGAAGGAGATGTGAAAGCGGCTAGACCGGTCACGAAAAAGGAGAGCGGGATGGGAGAGGGGGGAACGATACCCGTCTTGACGTAGATTGTGAGGAGAAAAGTAAAGCAGCGGAAGGACACATCGCGGAATTCAGATAATGTTGGATTGAGGGGGAGGAAATGGAGTGAGCGTAGCAGGAGGGAATGAAAGAAGGCGGTAGGGGCAAGGGTCTCTTGAGGCGGGTACGGACGGAAACAAAAGATGACTCAGGAGAACGGGTGGGGAGAAAGAGAAAAACGGGGCCAAAGCCGCCGTAGGAGAGTTGGCGACGCGAGAGGGATGGACGGGGTGAGCAGAAAGTGGCGGAAACGACTGGACCCCGTGTGGCGGGGAAGGCGACCAAGGGTAGATTATTGTCAAATGTCGAGGTGTGCGAGGAGGAGACACGACGGAGACGGATCGAGGAAGAAGTGAACAGGGTGAGCAGCAAGCGGGGAGGCGAAGGAGGTGTGCTCAGGGGACTGGCATCGGGAGGGCATGAAAGAGAGGATCGACGGGCGAGCGAGGTGGCAGTGCGCGAACAAGGAGGGGGGGAAGGTCTTGAAAGCGACGGCGACCCCGGTCGAATGGGAGTGACGCCCATGGCAGACCTCGCGGCGGGCGAGGCCGGGGGGGCGGGGCCGGGCGGGGCGGCGGCGGGACGGACGGACGGGACGACGGCACAGGGCGGACAGGCGGGACAGGGCGGCAGGCCGCGGGTGGCGGCGAAGGAGTGGAGTGCAGGCAGGGCCGCGCGGCGCCATAAAAAATAATTAACGACTCGTTTGATCGCGCCGGCGAGCCGGACGCAGGGGGACGCACTTGGCCGTAGACAAGACGTGGTTGGCATGCCAGGCGACCACTCGAGTTGCGGAACGTTCGCGAAATTTCAGACACGGCTCTACGGAATTTTTCTTGAAGTGGTTAAAGAGAATTTAATTTAATTTTTATTTTATTAGTATGGTCAAACATATTCTTTGAAGGGTTCGCATGTATACCATCATATGCTTTATACAATATTTTATATCTTGAAATTATTTTTTAATTGTTATATTTTAGTTTTATTACACATTAGTATAAACAACTCATTTGCAATGTTCATATAGCTGTTTTGAATAGGTTTTGTCACAGCAAGCTTCCATAGCTGTTTTATCTAACTGAATTACTTATGCAGTCCAGTGAAGAATTTTTAGAGACAGAATGTGTATACAGTGCGAATGGGTATTATATTAGTAGTGGAGAATTGAACTATCCATTGAAAAAAACGCAGGTTTTTTTATTTACCTTTTTTTAACAATTGTGGAAAATGTATCGTTTCAATTTATAATGTTTAATGTCTATTTATCTCTTATGCAATTTTATATTTTAAATTATGGATTGTATATTATCTTAATTTGTTTAAAACTTTCTTATAATTGATACGCATTTCATTAGATTACAATAGTTTAACTTGGTTCTCAAAACGACCATCTTCACACATTTACATGGAAGGGGTATTAAACAAATTACGTTCAGGTTATTCATCACCCTCTCGTTTACGAATTCTTTCTGAACCGAACCACATAATGAGTGCGGCAGTTAGGCACTGCACACAGTAACGAAATGATCAGTTTGAGCTCTATCGATTATGCACTTCCGCTGAATTAGCTGTGCTTTGTTCAATTACGACGACTGCTTCGGAGAGTGCGGCTTTCCGGACCTCAACGACTTAGTTTGATACGTAATTTAGCCCGGTAACATCACGGAAGTTGAGAAGTATAGTTGAACATTTATGGAATTTTTGTTTATCCTTCCATGATATGCATTACAGAGGTATGGCAGCAATACTTCCATTTTTTCAAGACGAAATATGATTGTTGAATTTTAAGTATTTGTCGCCAATTTTTAATATTTCTGTATCTGAAGGATTATAACACTGTATTACTAAGGCACAACTAATTTATTCATTTGTATAGAAAATTATTATTCATTACTATAGTTTCTATTAAGATAATAGCTTTCAAGAAATACGCGAATGCTTGTTTCCTTAACATTACACGTACTATCAGCAAGCGCAGTTTTTAATTGTTCAGCGCAGTGTAATTCCAATTCCTATTTCATTTTTGCTCTTCATTTAAATAACTTTTCTTTAATTTTCTGAAGCTATAACTCACATATAAATCATGTAAATGTATATGCAAAGTATTCGTGCATTAACATTGGAAATGCTATTCCCCAAAGAATTACATTCATGCATTGTTAAAACAAACTAATCTTCGCTTCTGCGAGTTCTCATCCAGGAGTTCTTTTCGAAGCACTGAATCGCCGCATTCATTTGAATATTTGCATTTTGTTAGTTTTCTTTTATTATAAGATGTAACTCAGCATGGCAAATGAACAGATATTCAGGGCAAAGTAATCATAGCAAAAAGGATAGTAAACATGGAATCATAGAAAAGAAACAGTAATGGGCATTGTTCATGGACATATGAATTCATGTACGATTCATTTTTTATACCCTCAACTTTCCTCAACTTTCTCAACTTGTCTTCAACTTTCTTCATTTTATTACAAGGCTTTAATCTGCAACTATTGAATTCTGTTTTTGCTCTGCTTGCTTCTGAATGGGAGCCCGTCTTTGCGTGCAGCCAAAAGGACGTTGAGCCTACGTCAAAAAATCAAGAATCTTTAACAAAAGTCCTAACCACCAAGGCTTTTAGCAAGCATTGCGTGTTAGTACTAAGCTAAAGCAGGGGGATCTCTTAAGAATTAATCGATTAAAAACAGACAGTGGTTCGCAACCCCCCTCGCAGCCAGAAGATCTCTCTCTTTT
>BOPP01000068.1:375438-390553 GCA_017312745.1 Gryllus bimaculatus | reverse complement strand
AGATGTTTTTATGGGAAACGCAATTTTCTTCATTCTTTGTTGAGTGTTAAAAATATTCTGCATGCCAAACATTTACCAAAACACTGAGTTAAGTTCGCAAACGGTCTGGTTAGAAAATTTTATTAGCATTTGGTTTAATTATATATTATGGCGACACGCACCTACGATTTTATCACAAGTCCTCTGTAAAGCCCCTTTTGCGTGGCAGGGGTTGTGTTTTCCCGCCGTGGGGAAATCAATACCCGCCCGCGACAATTTAATGCGTGTCAGAGATACAATATCCGGCGCGCAAGACGATGTTCTTTAAAAGACCTCATTACTGAACTCCCTACGACGAAATCTGAAATTTAAAGCTATTCCGCGCGCGTAAAACACTTTACAATATTTTCACCATGACAAAGGCAATAATGTTTGATTAACGCTCCTTTATAATTTAAATATGGCATGACATTAACTTCAATATTGTTCTCTCGTATATCCTGATCTATTTTGCTGTCTCTAATGTTTATACATTATTGTATTCTATTATGTGCTTCGTTTTACTTAAGTAATTTGGCAAATAAGCTTTTTTGTATTTTCCTTTTCCATTTATTTGTAAATTATATTTTTTCTTTTTCTTTCCAATTACTTCAAAGTATTTCTGTGTTATTCACGGTGTCTTTTTATTGATATCTAACACATTGAGATAATACTAACTGACAATTAGAGCTCTTCCTGTTCGTGGAAGATAAATACAGTTTTAGGAGTATTTTCCAATTAATTTCTTTTCGCACTGAACAAGCGAAGTAAGAATGTCGTGTAATTACCTAATTAACATGAATTTCCAAGCCGATTGTGGATGGAAAACCTACTTCCGTTTTCCTCAGCCGCTCAACCAACATTGAACGAGTAAAGTCACCCAATGCTAAAAAAGAGCGACGTGTCATGCAAAGCGCTGCCCAATTTTCAAGAGGCCTCCCAAATTGCTCGAACGAATCATCTCCAGGAAGAAACGTACAATGAACAAGGTCATACCGAAGACTCCATGCGACACCCGACCGCGAGTGCGCCGCGCGCTAAACTTACTCGAACATCGGCACCCGGCATCCACGCCTCGCAAGGCCGTCGCGCACGCTCGCGACGCACGCGACGCGCGACGCCGTCGCGACGCCACGCGCTGCGAACGCTCGACCACGCCTCCGGACGGACGCCTCCCGACGCCGACGCCGGACCGCCTCGGCGGACGCCTACGCGACCGCGCTCGCGACGCCTCGCGACCTGCGCCTGCGACGCCTCGCGACGCCTCGCGAACGCCTCGCGCGACGCCTGCGCGCCTACGCCTCGCGACGCCTCGCACGCCCTCGCGACGCCTCGCGCGACCGTACGCCCCGCACGCTCGGAACGGCCTCGCCGACGCCTCGCGACGCCATCGCGACGCCTCGCGACGCCTCCGCGACGCCGGCTCGCGAACCCTCGCGACGCCTCGCCGACGCCTCGCGACGCCTTCGCGACGCCTCGCGACGCCCTCGCCGACGCCTCACCCTCCACGCCCTCGCGACAACTGAGCAACACCTTCCGTCCTCTTCACGCATTATTCCTTGCTGCAGTGCCTCATCAGGGAGGACTAGGGTTCAAATCCCGTCAATTCATTGTTTTCGTCACTAAGTAATAGTAGGGCCGACGTTCACACGCTGTCTGGAGGATAATTTCTACAGGGCCGGCCTGCTGATCCGATCGGCTAGTTTTCCCGTGGTTAACTTCGATAACAGAAAAGTGTAACACTTAACCTAACAAAACGGGCACCGGACCGTGCGGGTTCCTTCTTTCTCTTCTTCCATTTCCTCACTCCTTTTTTACGCCACACGTTCATAAACATGCACGTATACTACCACTCATCCCAGCTGGACCAGTCGTTGGTGTTTGTCCGGCTGAGCGGCTGCCACTTTGTTGGACCGATGCTAAACTGATACTCCCCGCACATCGACGTGTAGGTCGGAATATCATTAACCAGCAGGGAAGATACAGCCTCCGCCACGTGAAAAAACATGCAATACACTTAAGAACTATCAGCAGTCGACGCGTCGCAACAAAAAATAATTTAATAATCATCAATCACATTTTCCTTGGCCCCTTCATCACGTCCTGACACGATTCGAAACTCTCCCATCTTTTGGAGTACCGTGTTTACGCGAATCTAATTTGAGCCAATGCAGTACTCAGTTAATCGATGAATCGTGGTACGCATTAGATTCAAGTGCAAATCCCTTCCGTAGAACGCCTAACTTCATTCAATTATTCGTTTATTACGTTACAATGTATTGTTGGAGTTCTTAAATTCAGCTTCGTTTCATTTATCATTGGCATATTATTGGGGGTTTTAGTTACGATATGGAGTGCAAAGAGAAGAACGTCTTATGATGCTTCATTAAAGTGTGTAGCAGTAGAATGCTAATTATATATATGCTAAATTCATCGTATTAGATGAATTTCAATAAAATGTCGTACCTATTATTCTGTAATTCATGCGCATTACATTCGATACAAAAACTATTTCATAATTTTAAGTTTCAAATAAGGGCTTGCATTTGTTTGGATAGCGCATTAGATCACGTAAATACGGTAATTTTTTGTAGCAGAATTATACCTCATCTATAGAATGCGTTTCATATAGGAAAGACAGAACTTTTGAGCGATTTTTACTCCCCAACTTCCATTCCCTCGCTTCGGTCTCGCCGTCTGCTCCTCCTCTCCACTCGCAGTATTTATTAACGCGAGGCGTATTTATTCCCGCGGGGCGCGAAACGCAATCCCGCGTGCGAAAAGGCGGCAGCTCTGACTGCGGCGACGCGTAAATCGGAGGAACGCGTCGCGGGTTCGGTGTCCGGGACGAGCGGTGTATATTTCGAGGCGCGATGTCTTTATAGCGCAATTTGGCTCGAGCCCTTTCATCTCGCCCCCCCCCCGCGGACATTATGCAAAACAATGCGATGAAATACTCTTTCGCGGGACAGTCTCAATGTTTTCGGCGTCCTTGGATGCTGGAGTCGCATCGCGAAAAACGAGATGATTCACGTGCGAGTCTGTAAATGTCGACGCCCGTTCACGTGACGGGAACCGTTCTAGCGAGTTACCGGTTCGTTTTTTTAGGGGGGGCACGTGTGAGTTATTTTGTAGGAAGGGAAAATTCGAATTGGAATTACGGGCGTATTTTCACTTCTGTCCGAAAGCCCGATGCTATGGAATATTTACGCGTTCATCATGGGAATGTTGTTCATAATTTCTTACCTTTTTTTGTAACAAAGAACGCTTCGTAATCTAAACGTTTCATTTAAATGAAAATGGAACGTTTAGGTGGAAGTTAATAATGCTATTTGACATATTACATGGGATAAAGGATTATTTTGAAAATAATGGTTAATCTGCGCAAGTTGATCTCATTCAGAAGGGCTTGTTGTGAAAATACAAGTGTAAAAAAGAAAGGAAGTTTGATGGGGAAAATATTCCAAGCTGGGAATAAGATTTTACCGATGTTTAGAAATTTATTTTGCGTGTTTTAAAACTCTTAGTAAAAGTAATAAAAATATAATTAATGAAATATTTTTTGAAACTTTTTGCTTGAATATCAGCATTTTTACGAAGTCAAAGTTTTCATTTTCATAATTTTCGTATTTTTCAGATAAATAATTTTACAATATTTTGCTCCTCCAATAAATCAGTCGAAGATTTCCCTTCATTTGTCTTCAGTCGTACGAAAAGATCGCGAATCCTAATTGTCGATCGGCTTTTAAATGTGGTTTTTGTGAAGTTTGACATCGCTTCTTTTTAACAAAATAAATATAATATTTGTTTCTGTCGTCAGCTTCATGTTTCGGAACATCGCCCTGTCGGTATCAAAAGTTACGTCCCAACAGACAATGCGTCGCTTAGTATGAGTGCTGACGACGTATACAGGTCACGTGTAAAACTCAGGCGGATTCGAATGCGTTCCTGCGATACGTCGATACGCGTGCGTCTGACAGTCTGAGAAAGGTACGTGCGTATTCATTTTTTTACTCTCCCTCCTCGCTTCCTTTTTTTATGCGCTGTCGAGGCACAGTCAGTTCGAAGTAGAAGACAAAAGAGCTCCCCAGAAAGCTGCTAGGATGATTTATGTCAAACCCGGTTATCTTTAATTTTTTTTAAAAAAAATTATCTCGTGCAGTTCATTTCATGTGAGTTATCATTAGGAGATGTGATAATTACAAAAATGAACGTCACTATGTGTTGAATTAATGACGTATCAAGATTTCATTGTGTCTGAGAGTTGTGAATGTATGAATTGTTTGTATTCTTGACGAATGACCGTTCTGAAAGACTTTTAGAGAAAGTTAAAGAAAGACAAAAGTGTGTGGAAGCATTTGAGTTGATTGTCACTGAGCATGAATGTTAAAGTGAGAATTGAAATGGATTTAGCTTAATGTAAAAAATGTGTATACATTGATAATTTAATCTTATATGTAGTATTAAAAAGTATGAGTATAAATTGTATTTAAGTTTATAATATACTAACGAAAATTCATAAAAAAAATTTGCCATGCAAAATTTGTAGGACTGGATTAAATCTCATTACCAAATAAATAATTATTCAATTGTTTTAACGAATTTCATTTTTCCTTGGTATTAACTTCTCTTCTTAGATGTTAGTGATGCAGTTGAATAGCATACACGTTTCCTCCTTAAGTACTTCATGGAAACACTGAGTGTCATTTCAAGTTCTATATATAGCCATGGGTGTGACACGGCATGTTCAGAAGTGTCTCCGTGAAATTTTCGAAACGTCCGACTTCGAGGAAATCGTATGTCGTTGGAATGCACAATAATTAAGTGGAAATTCGTCTGCGGACGAAGCTGTTCTTCCATTTGGGGGCTCAAAGTGACGCGGCTTTCGCGAGAACGCAATTAAGTTGTGCACCGCAAAGTGTCGTGATTCTGCAGCGACGGTCAGTGTAAATGATATTTCGACTGCGAATTTTCCTATCTGCAGTTTGTACTTTTGACTTAACAAGAGCACTGCCTGCGATAACTCATCGGCAACACCGCACACTCTGCAGCTTCGTTCACCGGAATGCCCTGGGCTTGAGTCCCGATGGTGTCCAATTTTCAATAGATGGATCGGATTCAGCCATTGCCTGAAGGATGTCTTGCGGCCGGCTGCTCTGATCGGCAGTTTTTTTTCCCTCGAACAATACCAGGCGAGTGCTGGGGCAGTTCCTTCAGAAACAGGGCGCGGTCCGTGCACAATCTTTCTCATATACGTCGAGAGCTTAGAGCATGTCCCGGCCAGGGCTATTTTTATATTAATTATAATTATTCTGTTCAGGTGCCTGAATATATCACTGCATTTAAACACAACTTTCATAATAACCATTTTGATAACTTCTTTCGCTTTGCATCACAATTGCATTATTCATGCTAGATAATGTAATTTCCCATGGTGTATTGACTTTTGTTTTCTGAATGCGAGCGTGATTTCGCGACGTCATATTCATTCTTAGCTCTCGAGGTAATGATTCATACATTTTTCTGCAGTGGCCTTGCCAAAACATGACGTGTATTTTACTATGTGATGTTTGCCGATCCTCCACAGTTCTCATCAGAGAAGAAACAAATACTGAGTGAAAAGGAATTTGTTAAATATAATATAACACGAGATACGGTAATGAATATTGAACTTGGGAACGATATTCGTAGACCGAACTTATATTCAATATTTCCTGCAGGTTAGTTTTCGTGTGTAGCCTCCCTGCATCAATAATGATGAAACGTAAATAGTTGTGGTTATATTTATCCATTTGTTCACTATTGTACTCATGAAAAATATATTTTAGTTTCGGTAGGAAAGTGAAATTTATTTATTTTCTTACGCATTGTGTTTGTATAAATATTGTTTTATTTACAGAGTGTAGAATTAAATAGAACATTTTCTTTCTGCAATTAGTATGACGTTTGACAAGACTAAATATAGGTTTCTCAATATTTTAAGTAAACTGGTAAAGATGGAGAAGTCAAATATTTCAGATATAGATGTTTCTTGTTTTTATGTAAATAATAATGGAACACAGTATTGAAAACATTACAAATGTCCAGAGCCAGAAGTGTAATTCATGAAATTAAATGAAATGAGGTTTTAGAAAAGAAGTATGTGGATCAGTTAGAAATGGCGAAGAAACGAAAGAAAGGAAAATATAAAATACTTTTTTTGAGAATGATTCTGCTTTCGACGATCAGGTCAAAGAAAATCTCATTAAATTTAAACCTCCTTAAATAAATCTATTGATTTTGTTAAAAAGGAGGAAACGGAGCCAGATTATAAACTCGTTTTATTCACTTGATTTATCTTTCTCCGTGTACATTCCAACAAATGTGGCAACTCCCTTGCCCTCGTGCATCACCAGTGTGAATCAGACAAGCTCCACTCCGCGAGGTGCTCTGCGACCTTCCCGGGGCCGTGCGCGGGCGTGAGCAAACGAGCGCCAGTGTGTGAGTTTTCCCCCGGGTGGACGGGCTCTCCGTTTGCCGAGGGACGGCGCACTTAGGGCCCGGTCGCCGCGCCTGGCTGCCCTATGGCTTCGCCGTCCTTTGCGCTGCGCCTCGTCTGCGTCAGGCGAGTGACGAGTCTCTCTCCTTGACCGGCGCCGGCGCTGCTGTGTGGCGATGTATGTGTAGGGTCTACGCCGCAGCCGTCCTTGCCAGAAACGCTGGCATCTCCCCACTGCCACGATGCCGCAGACTTCACGGTTTTCGCAGTCCTCACGGTCTTCGCAGGCCTCACGGTCTTCGCAGGCCTCACGGTCTTCGCAAGTCCTCCACGGTCTTCGCAGGGCCTCCACGGTCTTCGCATGGCCTCACGTCTTCGCAGCCTCACGCGTCTTCGCAGCCTCACGGTCTTCGGCAGGCCCTCACGTCTTCGCATCCTCACGCGTCTTCGCAGTTCCTTCACGGTCTCGCAGGCCTCACGGTTTCGCAGGCTCACGCGTCTCGCAGGCCTTCACGCTACTTCGGCAGCCTCACGTCTTCGCAGGCCTCACGGTCTTCGCAGCGCCTCACGTCTTCGCAGTCCTCACGGGTCTTCGCAGGCCTCACGTCTTCGAAGCCTCACGTCTCGCAGTCCTCACGGTCTTCGCAGCCTCACGTCTTACGCAGCCTCACGGTCTTCGCAGGCCTCACGGTCTTCGCAGGCCTCACCGGTCTTCGCAAGGCCTCACGGTCTTCGCAGGCCTCACGGTCTTCGCAGGCTCACGGTCTTCGCAGACCTCACGGTCTTCGCAGGCCCTCACGGTCTTCGCAGCCTCACGGTCTCGCAGGCCTCACGGTCTTCGCAGGCCTCACGGTCTTTCGCAGGCTTCACGGTTCTTCGCAGGCCTCACGGTCTCGCAGGCCTCACGTCTTCGCAGGCCTCACGGTCTTCGGCAGCCTCACGGTCTTCGCAGGCCTTCACGGGTCTTCGCAAGTCCCACGGTCTCGCAGTCCTCACATTTTCGCAGTCCTCACAATTTTCGCATCCTCACAATTTTCGCAGCCTCACAATTTTTCGCTGTCCTCACAGTCTTCGCAGTCCTCAGGTCTCGCGTAGTCCTCACAGTCTTCGCAGTCCCGCAATTTTCACAGTTCTGCAACTTTTTCGCAGTTCTGAAAATTTCGCAGTCCTCGCTGTCCTCACTGTCCTTCGCAGTCGTTCACTGTTAACAAACAGTCCTCATCAGCATATCGGTTAAACATTTTTATGCATCGAAAACACACTTTTGTAAAATATTATGAAGTATAAAATTTATTAATGTTCCAACGAGCTTAAAAAGTAAATTAAAATGAAGCTAATGCTACATACTACTAAAATTATAATAATCATGATATTAATGAGCATTAATTATCCCTGCATCCCGGTTCAATTACCGGTCAGCGGCAATTAATTCATGGAAAACAAACTGAAGGTAAATAATTGTTACATAATAATTATTAGTAGATAATAATAGTATATATAGTAATAATAATAAATAATAGAGATGTTAATTGAAGAGAAAAGTGATCAAAATGTGATCAGAAAAAAGCAGCAAAATTAAAATAAACAGCTACAAACACTTTTAAAAATCCTGCATGGTATGATCGGAGTTCTATCCGGCACCCAGAACTGCAGTGCATCCACTATGTCTCCAATTGCTTCGTGTCGTCGATTCTATCGAATCAGTCCACATATACGACACATCCACCTGCTGCGATTACCTTCGACGGGAAAAATATTGAAAATTGCTGTGCCGTCCCCGTTTCCTTCGTGAATTCTCGCAAAATGACCGAGATTTGCGCACAGAGAAAAAAAAATTCCCCAGAGACACAAAACGCTGTCACTTTAGTGGTACGCTGCGTGTATCTACATCATTTGCTGCATGCAGGCCTTTTAGTTTTGAAGGCGGAGACTGTTACGCGCTCCCGCGGCCATCGCCAAAAATTACACAAGGAATCGCCGCAGTAGGGGTCAGGTTTCCAGAGGCGCTGGCGCGTGCTTCGGCGTGGGTTTCCTAGGCCGCGTAGCGCCGCTGCGGTGCAGTGCTGCTCACTGTGGGAGGCGGGAGAGTGCGGGCGGCGCCCTGCGCTGCCCGGCCACCCGGCCACTCTCGCTCATACCCACCGGCGGGCGGGCCAGCCCGGCGGCGGCGGACGGCGGCGGCTCCCCCGTTAATGAACTGCTCGCCCCGCCCAGGCGCTGCCCTTCGCACCAGCCCTCGCCCACGCCCGTCGCCACACGCTCTGCCCCTCCTTCCTGCTCGCCATCTGGCTCGCGTCCACCGCTGGGTTCTCTCTGATTCACCCCTCCCTTTTCTTCACTATCCCAGTCTCGCACCAGCCCTCATTCCGACCCTATTTCACATCACTGCGATCTCGATTCGTTGACCAAATCTCCATTGCTGCCCGGCGATACCGGGCTCCAGCTTCTTTGCCCCGCTTTGTTGCTGTGTGCTTTTTGTCCTGTCCCCTGAATTCTTACTTCCGTCTTCCCAGAAAGCCGCCTCTCTCACCCTTTTCCACGCTTCTCTCACGCCTTTCTTTTACACTGCTTTGCGGCACTTCTGCCCTCCATAATGCACACTTCACGATCCTATCTGACCCACGCTTCCTCCAGTATTCACTTCGCGTTCTAATTTCATCTTGACCGCTTCCGTCCCTACAACCTCTCCCTATGATTTCCATAAACCGCGCCTTCGCTGCCAGCATCTTCCCTTCGACACACGGTTATTTTGCCACTGCCATCGCCACTTGCCGTGCTGCAACACCTGCCAACCCCATCTCCACTCGTATTCCCGTCGTGCATCCATCGTCCTCCACTCGTCTCACCCCGTCACCCTGTCTGACCTCTCCCTCAGAGCCAGACCCGGACGCGGCCCCGCCCCGCCCTGCCATCGCTCCGCCCCCGTGTCCACACAGGTCCGGTCCTGGCCCCGGCCGATTGGTCCGACACCGGTCCCAGCCCCAGCTCGCCCTTAGTCCACGCCCCGCACCCGTCCACTCCCCGCACCTCCACTCCCACCCGCCACTTCCCCGCACCCGTCTATTCCCCCGCACGTCCCACGCCCTCGCGCACCCGTCCACGCCCCCGCACCCGTCAACGCCCCCGTCCACGCCCACACCCGTCCACGCTCCACACCCGTCGCGCCCCAACACCCGTCACGCCCCACAAACCGTCCACGCCCCACACACGCACGTCCCCAAACCCGTCCACGCCCCACACCCGTCAGCCCTACACCGTTCTACGTCCCACACCGTCCACGCCCCCACACCCGTCCACGTCCCCACACCCGTCCACGCCCCCACACCCGTCCAGCGTCCCCACGCCAGTCCACGCCCCACACCCGTCACGTCCCACACCCGGCACGCCCCCACACCCGTCCACACCCCCCCAACCCGTCCACACCCCCAACCCGTCCACACCCCGCCAACCCGTCACTCCCCCGCCACCCCGTCACGCACGCGCACCCGTCGACCGCCCCGCACCCGACCACGCCCCACACCCGTCCACACCCCCACACCGTCCACACCACCACACCGTCCACACCCCCACACCGTTCACACCCCACACCCGTCCACACCCCGCACCGTGCCACGCCCCCCGCTCCCGGCCTCTGCCCCGCCCCTTGCCTCGGCTCCGGTTCGCCGAGGCCCCCGCCCGCCCCCGCGGCGCGGAAATGATGAAGTAGTAATTTCGCAGGGGCTCTCCGGAGATTGGCCGTGTGCGCGGCGCGGCGCGGCCTTCTCCATTCCGGCGCTCCGGGGCTCGAAGCTGGGCGAGGGTAGCGGCGGCCGACGAGCCCCGGAGATCCGTGGGTGAGGCGGTAATGGCCCTGGGTAAGACGGGTGATATTGACGTGATGGAGGTGGGGTGGAGATTGCACTAGTTGGGATAGGAGATAAGCGTGAACGATGCATGACGTGTCAGGAAAGCGGATGGGAGCATGGCTTTGGTGAGCTTACAGATTGGGTTGGCGTGAAATTCTTTGAGTGTAGCGGCTGTATGAGTTTCGTTGCCCATCATTCGACATTTTTCTGCGCTCTACACGTGTATCTTATCTTTACAAATGCAATACTCACAAGCTACTCGAGATTCTCGAACTCATAAAAAATTCATACGGAATGCTCGCCTCGGTACTGGCAAATCGTGCATTTGATGTTACTGCAGCGTGTTTAACTTCGTTAATTTGTTAATGTTCAAATTGCTTTCATGGTGTAATATATGTACTCTTAGAAATAGTCTACAATTTAACAGTTTCCCAGAAATACAAAACAGCTGTCATTTAAGTGGTTCGCTTGCGTGGTACTATATTCATTTGATGTAGGGAGTTTAAAGCGTGCCCGGCATTCGTTTCTGTAGAATCTGAACTCAAAGAAACATGAAGGGTGGTTAATCTGAACATTTGGACATTTATTTCAATGCGTACTGATTAGCGAGCCATTTTGCAGATCACTTGTAAATATATTCTCATACCATTGAAACCCAGTCATTGATCTCAGGTAAGACACCCTTAAAGCTTTTCTTCCTATTTGCAGCAAGAATGAATTGGTGTAATTTATTTAAACTTTTTTGACACAAAAAAACACAAAGGTCTTAATTTTATAGTTATCAATGATGAAATTATTTATGTAGAAGGAACTGTAAAATATTAAGATTAAATGGATGTGAATTGAGTATTACATTTTGCTAAATAAGTAATACAGTTTTGCCTAAATAGGCTACGAACAGTGTTCGACCTATTCGGGACTATTCATGTCTGGGTGAGGTCTAAAATCACCACCTGAGTTTCTGAAAGTTGTTTCATCCCGATAGGCTCCGTCAGGTAGATTCTGGAGGGCTAATCTCGGGTCTGAACGATTCGCCGCTCGGGATCATCATCAGATGGGCCCGACACTCGCGCTACTCCATTGCAAGCCGGGGATTAAGTGAAGCCGGGCGCCCGCGCCTGAGGCTAAGCCAGCGGAGTAGGTGTGAGTCCGCGATGCTTAACGCCGACTTCTCCGCAATGGTTGTCCCGCCCTCCCTTCGTCCGTCTGTACCATTTCTCTCTCTCCCGTCCTCCCTCCCAGATTTTCTACGCCCCGTCGCATTCGTTCGTCCTACCCACAATGCCTGCCACGTCCGGTACCGTTCCTCTTGCCCGTCTCGTCAAGACCCGTTCCGCTCCCGCCACACCTATCTCGTCCTGTTTTTCCGCCCCATCCCGATCGTCTCCGGTCTCGTCCTCTCCGTCTCGTCCCTCCCCGTCTCGTCCCTCTCCGTCTCGTCCTCCCCGTCTTCGTCCTCTCCGTCTCGTCCCTCCCCGGTCTCGTCCTCTCCGTCTCGTCTGCGTCTTTTCCCGCCCCTCCTCGTCCCGTCCCTCCCTGTCCCATCCTACGACGCTCTTCCCCACCCGCCCCTGCTTCATCCCGTCCTGCACCGTTCATTCCATTCCTCCCTACCCCCTCCCTTCTCCCGCAAATCCCTTCCCGCCCTTCCCCTTCCACTCCTCGCCCTTTCCTCTCCCTTCCCGCCTTGTCTCCGCCCCCGTCTTTTGCGTCGCGCCCCTCCCACTCCCTTGCGCCCTCACCGCTCCCTTCGCCCTCTTCCCCCCTTCCTCCCCGTTCCACCCTCTCCCCGCACCTCCTTCACCCCACCCCCCCCACCCCGGTCTATCTCACTTCTGCCCTGCTCAGTCCAACACCAGACTGCCCGTCGCCCCGCTCACCCACCCCGCGCCATCCTGCCCGTTCCGCCGTTATCTTTGCCTGATTCCCAGCTGTCCTCATCTCCTCGGTCGTTTAGGCCGGCTCGCCCACCAACCGCTAACTGTGTTTGTTTCGGCTGTGAGGGAGGATAATTGTTTTTGTGTCTATGAGTGCCGCGCTTGCTTGATTGCTGGTTGCCGGAGACAATCGTCTCGAGATGGCTTCATTTTTCTACTTCTTTCTTATCACCATTATGGTAATATTAATTTATTCACTCATTCACTTCTATATTAATTCGTTCATGCGTTTGCGTTTGTTTTAGACCCTGAGGTCATAATCGCATTTAACTAAGCCAATGATGCAGTGCATTCCTTGATACTTGTCATGCGTTTGCTCTGCGAATGACGCTCAGGCTGCATGGCGCACTGGCCTGGCACTGAATGCAACGCAGTCGACTCTATGTCTGTTTACACCGACTGTCGGGAAGGCTAATCTGTTTTATTTCCGAGATCTAATAACGGGCGTGTCGCGTCCCGTCGCTGTGTGCAGATTGTTGAGTGTTCGCAGGAAGTGTTCTCGGAGTGAACCTGCTATCCATTTCCACTGTATCCTCGTTAATGACCTTGCGTCCATATGTTGCTTCGTTTATCTAATTGTTCAGTCATATTTTGTTCATTGTTTGTTCATTCCTTTTTCATTTGTGCCCTTGAATCGTTGAATCATTCATTTGTAAACCATTTTGGAGAAGACAGCAAGCTTCCAACAACAGAGGTGGAGACTTCCACTCCGTTTCGTTCAGCGAATGGGTTCCCGGCAGGCGTGGGGTCACTGGCAACCGAGTCGTTTGTAACCATTGTCTGAAAGGCCAGTCGTTTTTGTTTCGTGGATCTCGTGCGTCGCGTTCTCAATATTGTTGATGTTCTCAGTGCTGTATTATTATTTTGTGATAGATTTTCTCTAAATAACGCTGCATCGTTTATTGCCATCATAAAATCATTGAATTAAAGTATTAATTCTTTTGTTTATTCGATCTCCATTTCATTCATTTGTTCATTCATTGATTGATCCAATCATTCTAGATCAAATTTGGTACCTAAAAATGTGTACGATGAAATATGATGTTTTGCAGAATGAGTACTGTTTGTATCATGGCGACTTTCTAGACTAAAATAATACGGTAGTACAATAATTTAATAGAACAATATATAGTAGTACTACAAGAAATTTGTAGTGAAATTAGTCACAGATAAATAAACATTGCAATTTCTTGTATGTATATTTAAATATTATCGCTGATATCTCCTTAAAATATTTATTTTATGTAGTTGGAGTCACTCCGTTTAAAATAGTCATTTCTTCAGCTCTTCACGACGTTTTTTTCTTTCATTTCATTTCTTCACATAGCCACATGGTTAACGTCTCTGGCCATAAAGAGTTGCAGTTGCAAAACGGTCGAGTTGCGAGTTCCTTGTGAAACACTGACGCAGAGTGCTGATGACCGTCCGGGTCGCATGATGGCTATCGGACGTGGCGTGTAATTAGTGAAAGGACCAATCAACCTGAGCGCGCGCGGAGCAAGGGGAGCGGGGTTCGGCGATGGGTCGCTTGACCCGAGGCAGAGGGCAGTGGCCAGGCGCCACCCGATCGCCCCTGACCCGACCCGACCCGACCCGACCGACCCGACCCGACACCGTGCGCTTCCCTCTGCTATGCTCTTGCGAAACCACTGAATATGGCGGACGACGCATCAACAAGTGCAGAGAAAACTAGTTTGATTAAATCGCTGGAGTAGGTGAAATGGGGGCTATGAAATGTATATTGTGAGAAGACAACTTGTTGCGTACCTTTCTTTCGTCCATTCCTGTTTTATTTCTACTTTCATTCCTTTTCTTTCCTGCTTTAGTTTTTTCTTTCCTTCTCTTTCTTTCTTTCTTTCTTTCTTTCTTTCTTTCTTTCTTTCTTCTTTCCTCCTTTCTTATTTCTTTCCTCCTTTTTTCCTTTACTTCTTTTACCCTTCCTTCTTCTAAGTTTTCTATAAGTCGGGAACGAGTATGTCTATTTTTTCAAATATTTTTAATCTCACGCTTAAAAAAAAAATTTTTGTTTCTTTATATTAAACGTTTACTAATCTTTCAATTATTTACAGTTAAAATGAGGGAAAGGAATTCAGGAACTCAAGAAAACGTACGCAGATAGCCTTCTCCCACATACGTCACATACAGTTTTTACTGTTTTTTTTACTAAATAAATCTAAATCAAAATTTAAATACCTTCATTCTATTCCAAATCATTATTTACTATTCTTTCTTCCTTTTTCTTTCATCTTCTCCTATTTATATACATATATACCTGATGGGAAATATTGTGATAATAGTGTTAAGGGCCGGTATGCATTGTTTTTTGTTTTATGCAATTTAAAAATTGTAAATAGTGATTGGTAGTTTTCCTTTGCCCCCGCAGACCCCATTCACAAAGAGAAAACATTCTTACTTTTCACAAACATTCGAACGAATTACCAGCGAGAAATGGTTACCAGACAACTGTCAACAAACATTCAACAATTCCAGCATGAATGCTGTTTTCATTTACGACTGAAGGTGAAAACAAGTCTTTAGTTTCCTAAATTTTCCAGGAATCGTAACGCCGACGTAAACCGTTGAAAGCAATTCGGAATGTAAGCGCGGTTAATGCGATGGTAATTAGCCGCACTGCGACACCTCTCAAGTCCCGACTTCTTCGTTGGTTCAGTCTCCGACAAGGACACGCCCCCTTGCGCCTCGCGGGGGCGGCATTTTCTCGTGCGTGCGTATTTGTCACCGGGGCGCGGGCGTGGCGTCGGATTCAGCGTGGCGCGCCGCGCCGAGTAATTAACGCGAATCAATTATTTGCTCAAATTCGCTTATTAATGCGCCTC
>BOPP01000068.1:314165-337732 GCA_017312745.1 Gryllus bimaculatus | reverse complement strand
GCCCACCCCTATCCACCCTCCCCATCCCCGCCCAGCACATGGCACGAGGCGAAAATCGTCGCGCCAACCCCGCGCCGCTCTCTGTCGCCGGGAAGGTCCCGGCCCACGCCCGCGCAGTGTTTTTTCATATTCGGCTCCTCGAAGGAAGAAACGCGATCTCCGCGCGAGGAAAGTCGTCGCGGCGGCGCCCCGCGGTGTGCGGTGAAAAGATCCGATTGACGTCATCTCCGGTTTTCTCCTTTCCGGCCAGATCGGGCGCTGCTTTTTAAGAAATAATATCCACGTGACAGCGCTTCCAGAACTGACGTCTGCGTCAAGAGGATGGCGCGGAGATATAGTTTTCTTTGGCGTGGAGAGCATTTGGAATCTAGTGACGAGTTGCAAGATAATTCTTTTTTGTTTATTTCGAATTCAAAGGTGATATTCGGATCCGTCAGCAATCATAATCGTGCTCATAATAACGATAATTAAATACAAATATTTTTTTGTTATAAAAGGAGTTTTTTAACCTTGCTTTTGGGATGTCAGAGCTTTATGTCCCTATCATCATCAAAGAGTAATCTCTTCTTCTGATTTTATTACTTTCCATTCTTTTCTGTCCATTTCTTTCTTTAACGAAAGATGAGAATACGTCATTCTCTTTGAAATAGCCTAATATTTCTGTTCGCCTCCTTTCTTTTGTCCTTTTCCTTTCCGCATTTTTTCCTCGAAGCTTTTCCTTTCTCCTTTAAACTATTATGAATTCTATCTTTTCCTTATTTCCCACAACTGCTTTTATTTCCTCGTTCACCTATATTATTGTTCACTACTCTGCTCCAAACCGACGCACGCTCCAAACACAGTATTTGTCTTAAAACCCATAGACATTCACGAACATAATAAGTTTCTAACTCCGTGAAAGCCACTTTTGTCATTACAAATATCTTAAAAAAGAAAGTTATGATGTAATGAAAATAGGTTTGCTTATTACGCAATTTCAGAAAATATATTCAATTCATATGACAAGAAATGTTCTCTGTTGGTGAGATTTGAGAGAATAATTCGACGTTCTTCTGTGATCGCATTTGATTCGTAAAAATAAATAAGAGAAAACAAATCTCTCATTTCAATTGCGCTAAAACTACACATACATTCTTGTTTCCCACGTACCGCATCAGAACGTTCTCCCAGCCGGTCGGACGCGTGTCTGTTCCGTCATTGACCTTCCGTCATTGGCCACTACGCCACTCCGCCGACTGAATGAAGGCAGCTTGTCACCGGTCGCTTCCGGGAAGCCTGGAGTGGCGTGTTCCAGGTAACTTTCCGCGCCTCCGTACCTCCGCCCACGCGTGCCTGTCGACACGAATCCCGGTGCGGCGCTTCGCGTGGGGAGGCTTCCCCCTAAACATGCGACGACGTGCGGCCCGCCACGCGCATCCTCTTGACTTAGAGCAAGGTCGCGCCGGATTGGTGTCGTTTAGGCGTCGGGCAAGCTGCGGGCGACAATGGCATTTTCTTTGTTCGCGGTTTTTCCCCACGGAAGTTTCTGCGAAATGAGTTTTCCAGGATATCAGCTTCAAGGGCAAAACTACTCGTAAAATTTAGTGCCAATGTGTTGGTGAAGCGCATATAATTATGTTCGGCTGCGAATGCTCTAAAATTTTTGATTGACGGCTGTATCTCTACCATAACCATCGGTTGCCGGTCCTTTTATCGTAAACCGAACGCGATTGCTCTCTAGTGGTATGGTCGTTGCCTCTACAGCATTGCTGACCGTGAGGTCGTAAGATTCCAGAACCGACAGTGGCGAATTTTCTACTTTTACATATTATACATATTACTTACTTATTACAGAGATGGGCTGAATTCCACCACGACCTGGAGGGATATTTAGATTGTGGGGACTTGTTTTCTTCAATCATTAAGAGACAATCATTAAGGGCCACAATTGTGTGCGATCTGTCCTCTCTGATTCGTACCCCCTCCTCTCCCCGTATACACACACACACACACACACATACTGACCTATTTGCACCACTAGTTGGGAGTTAGGTAGCTAGGTCGAATTCAGTCGCTGTCGGAGGAGACTTCTAGCTGTCGGCTTCTTTGATCGGTAGTTTTCCGTCGTGTCTACGATCAATACCACGTTAATGCCGGAGCAGGGCCCTAACAAAAGGCCCACGGACCGCCCACGATCTTTCCTTCCTCTTTCTTATCCAATCCTTATCGTTTATGTAAATTCACTAATCATAACATGCACTACACTACCACACATGCCGGGTGACCGATCGGGAACTTGGAGCTTGTCCCGACTGGGATGGTACCCCGCTGGTGGTAGATACCTGGTTTAGGGAAACCCCGGTAGCCGCCGGTAGATCGGAACCATCCAGCGAGGGATGATCACCGCCATCTCTCGAGTAAAACACATATACTACACTTACGGGACTAATGATCTTAGCAGTTGGCGTGACCGGACCTGCTAATCAAACAAAACAATCAACTGTTTCGCCCTTCGGTGTCCCCCACTCACTCCCCCTCTTCCAGCCTTCGCCTCTTTCATCTTCCCCCAAGCGTTGCACTTCCCGTGCAGCTCTTCCGCCGCCGGCGCCGCTGCTTCCCTGGAAGTGTGTCACGAGGGCCGCTTCCCGTCACCCCGCGCCGGCGCCGGCGTCGGCGTCGGCGTCGGCGTCTCGCCTTGACGTCAGGCGTCGCGACGCGCGGCGACTCGCAAGCAGCGCCGCTCTCGTCCGCCGGCAGCGGCGACAGCGGCGCCGTCACGCGGCCGCGGTGAATGACGCGCCTTAATAAGAAGCCGTATTAATCTATATCTGCGAGCCGCTCTTCCACCCACGCTCCCACCCCCGCGCCCGCCCCCGCCACGGCCACGCAAGACCCTCAGAGCGCCTTTCCGCGATCCCATAGTTGCGGGACTTTGGCGGGCGCCGATAGCGTCAAGATGTCAAGAGGGCGTGTTACGTCGGAGCAGCTTATGTAGTGGTGGCTCGTTCGAAGTGAATATTCTGTTTATGTTGGAATAAGGTTTTTCGGGATTAGAAATTTTTTAGTAACTGAAGATGCTGAACAGGTGTGTTATGGCATTGATGTCAAGATTCATTTACCATGTCCACATTCAATGCTTGGCGGAATATTGATAGATTTTCTCGTTTCCATCAGCATGAAGGGTTTTTATTATAAATATGAAAGTTCAACGCAATATGTAACTGTCATTATGTGGGGTGTATTTTTGAATTTATCAAATCTGTACAAATATAAAATAGTTGAGTAAAAATAGATTTAATCTGTAACTTTAGTTTTACTTGTTAACAATCTCATTAAATGATATCGCTTAATGAAAGTATGCAAATGTATTGAAGAACAGAAGGTTCATCACTTAAAGAAACATTATGTAGGTAATATTAATTTGAATATCAAATCTTTATTTTGACTCAATCTTTTTAATATTTGTTCCATGATTATTCCAATGTTTCTCTAGTATAGGATGAGGAACGTAATGAAGGAAATCTATATACTACCGTCAAATTTCAAAGACTATGTAGCTCACTGGTCAGGATGCTCTCTTTCTATGACGCGATCCGGAGTTCGATTCCCGGGTAGAGTATAGTGTGCGCTTACCTTGCACTGTCCCAATATCTGTTGCAGTATGACGATGAGAAAGCTCATTTCTCAGGTTCAGAAGACCAGAATACGGCGTAGGGTAGCAATATAGTGCTAACCTCACATGTACCTTAACTCATGGCCGCAAGTCCGGGAAGCCGCTGGTAGGCCTTGGCCCTGTCAGGAGCTGTTGTGCCAGGTCAGACGGATCTACTATTGATCACCTGATCAAGAAATATGAAGATACGAGTACTGAGCTTACGTTCAGAAATGAGTAGCCGCATCCTTCTAAAACTGGAAATGCAATGCGAACGCGTCGCTTTCCCCCCTTCCGCAGCGCCCGCCGCGCCGCTGGCAAGTCGTTGGGTTGTCGGCCACGCGCCGCGGCGTTGCGTGCGGAGGTCACGGCGTCTCGGCGACTTCATCGTTATTCGCGCGGGCGGTCGCATCGAAAGTCTCCATTAGCTGCACAACAGTCCCCCCTCCCCCGCGCGCAACGGGACAGGAGGCCTTCCGTCCCCCACTTCGTATTCCGCTCGTCAAGGACTGGCCCCTTCTTCACTTTCGGTTTTGGCGGCGAGCGCACCACAGAAAGTGAGTTGCCCCCCTTTTTTTGTGGTAAACGGGCGAATATTTATTTAAATTAAATTCATTTTAATTTTTTCTTCATCTTTATCATTTGTACATTATCTGTAAATATTATTGGTTGCGAAAATCGCTTTCCAGTTTCCAGAATTTCTACTCTATTAAATATCTATTCTTTACGTACAAAAGTATATAACTGTGAATGATATTGTACCTAATTATAGGCAGTATATTGAGATTATAAAATGACTATTCATAAATATGAATTATAAATTATCACCGATGTAGAATAAGTACTTCATTTCCAGTTTTAGGAAAAAATCGATTGGCAAGGACGGATGAGATCCTAGAACGCTTGATTCAATCGTAAATAAAAAGAAAACAACAAATACTGAAATAAGACATCCAGTCCCGTACTTAAAAATATTATTATTATTATAGTAATAATATTATTAATAATAATTATTATTATTATTGTCTTTATTTCTAGCGAAGCTCAGGCCGTAAGGCCTGCTCTTTCGCCTAACTACGTCAATATTTACATTTATGTAACTACAATTGAGACGTTCTAGTACTGGCGTGCAATGGTAACTGGCATTTCACGTTACTTACGGAAGTGCTATAATCGTTTTATCGATGTGGTGCACATACGTAATAAGACATAAAGTACGAATGTATTTTTATTGTAAATTTTCTGGACTCTGAAACTAACATGATGTAAAGAGAGCCCATGTTTCTTATTTACAAGGGCTTGGTTAGTTAAAAATTTTACTTTCACAAAATGTCAGAAATCATCTCCTACTCCACTCGAAACTGTACGTATGAAGAAATTCCCCCAAAATATGAAAATTTCATTGCATTTTCGTCGAGAGAAAAGGAAGGATAACACTAAAGGACGAGAGCTGAAATTCACGACGGTTTTTATGCACGAGTCATAGAGCCGTTTCAAAGAATTTCTCAGAATAAACGACGCGAGGACGCAGGGGCTCGTTTATTCGCGCCTTTGCCGCCAGGGGCGTGTTGAAAGGTGGCGAGGCGTCTGCGGAGAGCCGACATTCACGATATGGCTTCCACGAGCTCGGCCGCGTCGTCAAGAGCGACAAACCTTCAGTAACTCAACTTTTAACGGCCTGTTTGTTATGCCGCGGGGTATTTGGCCGCTCTCCTAATTTCCTTCAAATGCCGCCCGAGCGGCCGTGATATGCCGCGAAATTCACGGCGACGCGGGGCCGGCGCTGTCGAAATCCGTCTTTCGCATAATCCCATAAGCGTCGTCCGGCCATTGCGGGGGAATTGCGGTCCAATTTACGGCGAGAGGACTTTCGCCTCCTCATCTCCGCCACCTCCGACGTCATTCCCGCGCGCGACGAGTGCGCCATCATCACCTCTGCCGCCTGCATTCGCGCCGCTGCGACGTCTCCTACGCTTAGTTGCAGCCATCTTCAACACAACATTCACTACGCCGTCGCCGCTGCGCTTTCGGCGCCAAAGCTGCGAACGTGATTCAAAACCTGGTGTGGATACTCACGCCGGAGGAACGTTTTAAATTCGGTTCCTCAGAACTGGGTTCGTTATCTGTCACAATAAACGGTGGTTTGATTAGGGACGTGACAGTTTCGGTGGATATAATGATTCATCAAGGACGGCATGCGACGATGAGGTGAAACGTTCCAAGAAGTACAACCTCGTATCCACAAAGTTGCATATTAAAAACATTAATAAACGTACTAAAATGTAGGTTGAAACGTTACAAAACGTTACAAATAATGTGATTATTACTAACATTTTCTCTCGCTCTGGACCCACGGCGAGTCTGTATGTCCTGAATGTTTATTGTGTACGGCTACAACTCGACATTGCGCTATATTATACTATTCTACTTGCAATACAGATGAAGCTGCCTAACAATCACTCCTAGCAACTCAATCAATCCACCGTGCACTCTCTGCCTTCTCCGTCACATCTTCGTGAAGGCCTTCTTCTCGTTGCCGTCAACATATTTCACTTCCATCCTGTTAGCACCATACTGGCCATGTAACGTCACCTTCACCGCCAACCACACCCCATTGCCCGTCTCCTTATCACCTCCTGGGGTGCCACCACCACACCTCCAACGTCACCTTTGCCCTCCCCTGACCACCTCCAACTCCACTCAATGTCACCTCCAACGTTGCCTCCACCAACCCTCATCATTCGTCTACATCCTGCCCCGCCCCGATCATCGTCAGCGGCGTAGTCCATTTGCAGATGTATGGCGCATTCACCCTCCCCTGACTGTTGCCTCCGCCTCCACTCGATGCCACCTCCATCCCGCCTCCACCGTTGCCTCCACCACCCCTCGTCCGTGGCCTTCATTCTGCCCCGCTTTTGCCATTGTCGGTGGAGAAGTCGTATCCGCCGACGTATACCGCCTTCACCCTCCCCTGACCGTAGCCTCCTACTCTTCTCGATGCCACCTCCATCCCGTCTGCACCGTTACCTCCACCATCCCTCCAACGGCGCCTTCATCCGCCCCCCTCCACCATCGTCGTCGTCGTAGTCCATTCTGTCGACGTATGGCGCCTTCGCCCTCCCCTCACTATTGCCTGTGACTCGACTGGATGCCACCTCCATCCCGCCTCCACCGTTGTCTCCACCACCCCTCCTCCGTCGCCTTCATCCTGCCCCCTTTGCCTTTGCCATCGTCTGTGGTGTAGTCGTATCCGCCGACGTATGGCGTCTTCACCATTCCCTGACCGACTCCACACGATGCCACCTCCTTTCCGCCTCCACCACCCTCCTCCGTCGCCTTCACCGTGCACCGCCCCGCCTACCATCGTCGTCGTCGTCGTCGTCGTATCCGCGAAGCGTAACCCATTCCGCGGGAGCCACCTTCCTCGTTTCGAGATTAATATTTTTGACGACACCGCAGAAAACGGCTCTTCGAAATGGAGCGTCAGCGCGGGCGGCGCGTGGGTGGAGTGGAGGGTGGGGAGCGGGGTGCGAATAAACGCGTTAGCGGCGTCGCTCGCGCGCGAGGCCGAGGAGCGTCGCGGTGGCGTCGACGCGTCGGGGCGTCGAGATGTGGTTTGAGGCGCAATGTCGCCACGGGAGGGGAGAGAGCGTTTCGCTACCGTTGTGACGGAGAAGGCAGTTGGGGAAGCACTAGCTGCGGTGGCAGCGGCAGAGGTGGGTGGATTGTGGGTGACAGTGGAAATGTGGATGTGATGGGACGGTGGAAGAGACACTGAAAGAGAGTGGAAACTGGAAAGAAGAGAAACGGGGCGTTAGGAGAAGGAAGGGGTCACGGAGTGAGGACTTTGGGGTAGATTATAGATGAGCGAGCGTTGAAGCAAGAATAGTGGTGGAATGGAGGTGGGGTTGGGAGGAGAATAGGGAACGGAAGCAAGATAAAAAACAGCAGAATCGGAAACGGTAACCAGAACAATTTGGGGTTGAGAGCAGGTACGAGAATAGGAGAAGAGTCGAGAGAAAACGCGAGAAGACTTGGAGACTCAGATACTGATAATATAGCAGGAATATGAATGTGACTGAGTATCAGAGATTGCAGGACGAGCGGGTCCTGAGGTAGGGATGAGTACAGAAACAATTGCAGACGAGTGAATAGTAGTGAGAGCAATAACCTCGAAGACCTGGTGTCACGAGGAATATGAACGATGGAGGTAGAAGGTAGAGGATAGGAGACGGATTCGCCGGCCGAAAATACTGGTGATGGGGGTGACTGGGCAGGGATACTGGTTAGCAATACTGGTCAGGGATGTCTGCGAGTGTCAAAACTGCTTGAGCACCATAAAAAATTCCTGTCTCCGTTCGAATACGAAATTCTGAAGTTGTTAGTTTCGAAAAATTGTTTTTACTATATCATTGTAATATTACATTTGCAACTAGTTTATTCTGTATTGATTAGAGATTAACTGTTGCTTGTAACGATATTCAAAGAGAATTATGACTAAACCGAAATGGTTTCTGATCTTCTGACGAATTTTATTGACGTTGGACGGTGTATTAAAAACGTTAACTGCGGGTTATTTTGCTGATAACCCATGCGAATGTAAGGTCAGAGGAAATCATACAAATGCAAACTGGTTAGACCGTTAACGAATCTTATTCTGGCCGATCGAGCGGGAAAAGAACGAGTACAGACTCAGCGCTTTCGTCTGAAGGTACGGGTGTTCGAGTCCCGCCGTGGGGATGTGTGTTTGTCCCTTGTCTCTCATTTATGTGATGCCGCATGTGTGTTGGTGTCTAGTGTATGGTCGAATATGCGTCTTATCGGGGCATAATTGGTAACCGGCTGAATAAATTAACTAATTCAAAAAATAAATTGACCTGATAAGGCAAACGACCGCAATACCACATGCGACTTCAAATGAGGGAATCGCAAAAAGATACCGAAAGTGTTCCAAAGAGAAAGAAGTTGGCGTTTGCGGAAAGCAGGGATTGAACTGACGGCCATAAATGAACGCGAAAGCAAAGCAAGATTGTATAACGGCACGTGGCGCTGTAGATAACACGGCCCCGGCAGCGCCTCTCCAGCTGGGCGCAGCGGCGAAGGCGTCACCCCGCGGCCGCGCGGAGGGGCGTGTCGGGGCGGAGCGGGGCGCCGAGGGGGCGTGGCGAGCGGTTTCCGCCGTGTGGGTGCGAAAGAGGAAGCAGAAAGGCTTCCTACAAACCCCTTCCTTCTGCGGCGGCGCCGGTGGGATCCAAGTCATCTCGTTGTAAATGGCCTGCTCGTGATAGCTCGCCGCCGACCTTCCCCGCCCCGCTCTCTCGTCTTCCCGCGCCCCCGCGCCGCCCTCCGCCCCGCCCCCGCCGCCGCCGCCTCGCTCCACCTCGGCCCTTATGTTATTTTCTGGTACGTTGACTAGAGGTAATTACTCACGGCCCGCGCCGCTCCTTCACGTCCGCTCGCGATGACTGCCCCATAAATTATTAGGGCCGGCGCCTTGAAGGAGGACCCGCCAGGGCTAAGGGCGCTCCCGGCCCTTCTGCTGCCGCCCCGCCCCCCCCCACCCACTGGGCTGAGGAGGAGGACGGCGACGGCGAAATATAGGGTTATGTATTACAAGGCGAGGCAGACGGTGGCTCTTTCATCATTCAAGTCCGCGCCGTTTTTATAAGGCTCCTCCTCCTAAGAAAATGAGCGCTCTTCGCCGGTGGCATTCAGACGAATGCCGGAAGGGCGTGGCCCGCCCAGGCATTCAATGGCGCCTGCCGGCCGCGTAATGAACTGCCTGCCTGCTGAAGCGCAGACGCCAAGCGGCGCCGGCGGAGGGGAGGGGACCATCAGGTAGACCCCTGGACGGGAGGGGACCGTCAGGGAGAAGCCCGGTTGAAGAGGTTACCGCAATAACCGCAGTTGCCATGGTAGTTTTTTTAATAACGACATGTCTACATTGCAATACACTAAAAGGCATTTTTTTCATCTGATCGTCTTGTATGCTTGATTTACTACCAAGGACCTTTGTCGTCTCATTGAATTCTAGTTTAGAGTTTATTGTTGCTCTCTTGTGATTGTCATCCCTGTAGATGAAACGCAATTCTTATTGGTTGACTTCTAGGTCCCTAATCGTGTTTAATATTAAGCAGTGATGGCTGGGTGCTTGTGTACGCTCTCGATGGGAGACTTAATATTATTCTTTTCATAGATATGATCAACTTGAAAAATTTGAGCAACTTCATTTATTTTTATTTAGATGTGGTGTACGCTACTTTACTTCCCAGATAATTCACCCAGAGCTGTTAGAGACTTGACAGCAGTCTTTAGCATCTAGTTTTCCAGGAAGCTGTACTAAAAGTATCAATGTATTTGTAGCGTACCTTGTGCTACGTTATGGCAAAGAAATGTAAACTTGGTAAAAAATGGTAATGAAAAGTAGCTTCTGTCAATTATTATTCACATTCATTACATTTACATTTAATTATAAACTATGTTCTTCGAACGTGATCGATGGGGTACATTTTTTAGACGTTCTTCATTATTAACGAATTAATTTTTTTCTAGTATTCAAAAGGTTATTTTAAAATCTGCTTTAGTATACTACTACACTGCGTCTTCTGCGTTAGAGTTCTACTATTTTTGTTCTAATGACATTTCCGCATACTTGTGCTGTCCTCCCAAGAAACCTCCCAAGAAAAGTTGATCAGATGATATATTATATAAAACATTAGGTTATAATATTCGAATGTAATAAACGTTATACTTCGTAATTGTCTATTGCTTCTCGAAGAACGAAAGGCTTCTCCAAAAACACATTTTAATTTTTAATCGAATAACCATAACAATAGATACGTCTTTTATATTTTTACACAAAAGCATTCATTAATCGCTTTCCATGACATCGCAATAAGTTATCCTGGCAAGTGAGCGCGGTGTAATAATATTTCTTACTCAACGTCATTACATGACGTCTTTACTCAACTCGTTTGGGTGCTGAAAAGTGGAAGTAGTTTTATTGCTCTGATTTCTAAAGGTCAAATATAATCCCATTCATTGGTATAGAAACGTGATGCAAATTGAGGGTAAAATGTAAGGAAAGTATCATCCAGTAACTGTGAGAAGTCTTGTTCAGACTTCAGGCGTGTATCACTACCATCTGCAGTAGCTGCAGTGTTGAATTGTAGTTTTCAAGAAACGGAATGGATGCTAGGATATTATCATTTTTCCTGAAGTTTCATTTTTCATTGCGACATCAATTTCTCAAATTTTAAAAATTAAAATCCATTACTCAGCTTTCCGTTATTCGAAATTCGATTCCGTTGTACTTTACAATTTACTCCACTCTTTCAGCAAATTTCTATCATTAATAAGAGTTCGTATTATTATATAATTAACATACTGTATTAAATTACTAGTTAATTAATAAAATACTCCTAAAAGTAAATTTGAAAATTAAATGTTGAGTATGTTTCCTCGTTCCGGAGAATCCAATATGAGGGGAAGCCCCTGGAAGGCCACAAAGGCGAAAATGGCGTGAAAGAAAGCGAGGAGGGTGGGGCGCTGCGGCCGCGGTCTTTTTTAAGCGGCGCCGCCCGCGCCCTAATCCGCGCGCGTCACGGAGCTTAGCGACTTAATTACTTCGCGCGCCGCCGCCTGATAGCCCGGAGGCGGCCCTAATCCCGTGCCCGTCGCGTCGCCCACGCCCGCGCCCGCGCCCGCGCCCGCGCCCACACCCTCGTCCGCGGCCGTGCCTGCGTCTTCATCCTCACTCGCGCCCACGCCTTCGCCACGCCTTCGCCTTGCGCTCGCCTCCTCTCACTCCGCCCTCGCCCACACCCGTACCCGCGCCTGCGTCCACGCACACGCGCGCCACGCCACGCGCCCAGCTTCACGCTCTCACCCCTGCCTTCGCTCGTAAGAGTAGGGTGACGTAACCTCGCCTACACCCGCGCCCACCCCTCCCTCTCACCGCGCGATCACGCCACCATGACGGTGCCTTTACCCTCGCCTCCCCCTTTCCCTCCCCTCTCCTCCCCCTGCACCCCTCTCTCCACCTCGCCCCTTCTCCACCGCCACCCCTCTCCACCCCTCTCTCCCTCCCCTCTCCTCGCCTTTCTCCCTCCTCCCCTCACCCTTCCCGCCATCTCCTCGCCTCCTCCTCCCTCGCCCTTCCGCCCGCCTCCTCCTCGCCTCTCCCTCCCCCTCGCCCTCGCCCTCTCCCTCGTCCTCTCCCTGCGCCCTCTCCTCTCCCTCGCCTCTTCCCTCGCCCTCTCCCTCGCCTCTCCCTCCCCTTCTGTACCCTCCTCTCTCCTCGCCTTTCCCTCGCCCTCGCCCTCGCCCTTGTCCCTCGCCTCTCTCGCCTCTTTTCCCTCGCCTCTCCCTCGCCTCTCGCCCTCGCCTCTTCTCGCTCGCCCTCTCCTCGCCCTCTTCCCTCGCCCTCTCCCTCGCCTCTCTCCTCTCGCCCTCTCCCTCGCCCTTCCCTCGCCTTCCCTCGCCCTCTCCCTCGCCCTCTCCCTCGCCCTCTACCTCCTCCTCTCCCTCCTCCTCTCCCTCCTCCTCTCCCTCCTCCTCTCCCTCCTCCTCTCCCTCGCCCTTTCCCTCGCCCTCGCCTTCGCCTGGATCGTTCTGTAGCGCAGAGCACCGGTGCCAGCCACACTGTACCACTGCGGTACGAACAATTTCGCGATTCAATGCATTGTTGTCGTACACAGCACACCTCAAACCATTGTTTTCTCCGTCACACACTGTCGCACCTCGCCTCCAAATTGCTTCACTCATTTCCACTCCTTCCTACGTTATCCCATCGTAACTCATCTAATCTCACTCCATGTCATCC
Source organism: Gryllus bimaculatus (assembly GCA_017312745.1). Lineage (NCBI taxonomy): Eukaryota > Metazoa > Arthropoda > Insecta > Orthoptera > Gryllidae > Gryllus > Gryllus bimaculatus. The sequence goes on along the minus strand of BOPP01000068.1, from coordinate 325,277 downwards.
ATTCTCAATCTAACTCATCCTATCTCAACCTTTCTCCTCCTTTCACAACTTTTCTCATCCATTATCTTTCTATCCTATCCTTTCACAACCTTTCTCATCCAATCTCGTTCACTATCATCCCATATCATTCTTTCTCGTCATATCTCATCCATTCTCATCCTATCTCATTAAATCTCATCCATTCTCATCCTATCTGTTGCATTCTCATTCTATCTCATCCAACCCAACCGCTTCTCATCCTAACTCATCTCATCTCATTCTACCTCATCCCACCGAATTCCATCTAATCTTATTCCACCATAATCATTCATTCTTATTCCATTGCATTTCTTCCCGTTCCATTCAGTCAAATCACACCTCTCCCTATTTTACCTCATTGCAACGTACTCTGCACACCTTTTCTCCGATTCAACTCGTTCTGTTCCGCTTCATTCCAATTCACCACCACTTCACAAGACATGTCTCCGCTTCGGATCTACTCCGCTCTCATGAAGAAATGACTCCTCCATCAGCCACCTGGGTTTTATCGAAAACACCACGTGAACTATCAATCAGAGCAGTCGGACTTTAGAACTTTCCATAGATATACTGTTTGTTGAAGCTATTTCGCAGGTTTTGCAGGAACTGATCTGAAAAGTAGGACCTCCCACCCTTTCAAGCCATGAGTATTGTTACAACTGCGCTTGCAGTTTCACCGTTAGTTTTGTATTGCGATTTTCTGTTCGTTTTGTATTCTTTTCTACCCGTACTACAACAGTCTGTTCCAATCCAAAGCTTCACTTCATTTTAGCACAGTCCGTTTAATTGCCCCATGCACTCTCCGCTGTTCCCTACTCACAACTTTTGGGCGCCTGTCTAAACGTCTGCCACTGGGTGCAGTGAATGTGTCTGATTCACATCTGTAAGAGGCGATTTTAGAGACTATGCTTTTGTGGAATTCAAACCCATTAATTTTAAGAAACCCCGTTATATCAACGGATTTTAAATGAATTATTAAGGTGGTTTTATTGCAGTTATTTTGCCAGTTTGAATTTATGGCAGAGTGCACTAGCCTATTATTTATATTTATATTGTATGCTTTTGATGCAAAAAAGCTCCGGTAGACGCGTGCGGAAGTAATGATAGGCTAAACTGATAACGGGAAAGTGTTCGATCCATGGTGGTAGCAAGAAAATGCGGTTGATGTAATCGTCCGGATAGAGAGTTCAAAGGTCGATTGTTCGTATTTGTAGTTTTGGTGGTTTTCCTGGTCACATTCAGGAGAAAGTTTGATCGGAATTCTAACAACGCATCTATTGTTCTTTGGTGCAATTTCCTTAATTCTTAGAGTCAGGAAATGGGGTGGAAACTGTCAATTTGTGAGTACCCTCAGACACTATAAAATAAAATGAAGGTATAGGTGTGATTGTAATTTAGGTACACGATTCTCTATTTTTTTGAAAATTTTAATTAGTTTTTATAGTAGCATATTGTTTTCAATTATCAATGTATTTAACTCCTGTAATAGACATAGGAAATACTACCCGTGCTCCATTGAAAGCTTCTTAGAGATAAGACAGATGTAATTTGGAACGATTTTCCGTCTGTGAGTGAAATCAAGAATGTTTCTGGAATAAGCTTTGTGTATTAAACAGCTAAGCTAAAACGCCCAATCGTAATTTCTACGAAGATTTATTTTATTTACATTGAATTTCACTTTCAGAGCAAAAAGTGGTGTTATTTTTCTTCAGTTGAAGTAATAACGTGACAAAAATAATGTTGAGGTACGTCTGCCTCATGATTGTAGAAGATTAACAATTTCAAACATCAGATAATAGGATTTGCACTAATCTCATATGTGTAATATAACCTGCAATTTGGAAATCAAAATACCGTAATGATTTTGTTAATGGATGATGGTTCATGGATTATGGGTTTGATGATTCTAATAAAATAAAAACTAATTGGAAAATTAGGAATTGGATGATCAAACAGATTTCATCCGTGGTTTATATCATTTAGCGAATTGGATATATCGCAGTTTTTTGAAGAATTAGACACTTGATTTCGTAAAAAGTACGACAACTTCTTAAGCGTAAAGCCGTTAGAACGGCCATGCAGTTATACAAGAAATGACAAACCACATGTCTGTATATCACAAATAAAAGTTCTACCACATCATTTTCTCTGTTTAACTGGCAAAATATGAATATACAGGATAATGTAATGGTTGATATAGTATTTTTGTTCTCAGTCATTCTTCGCGATAAATTAGGTCGGGAGACTATTGATCACACACCATATAAACGTTGTTCTCATCTTTAACACAAACTCTGTCATTTAAACATAAGCTCCACACCTCATACGACCTCGAGACCACCATTTCCGCCCCCCCCTATTGGAGATTGTAATCGAGGCAATCCTCCCTAAATGCCTCGAGCAGGGGTGGATCGCGTTTCCTCGAGCTGAGATTGCACAGCGCTCGCCTGCCGAACGTTAATTCGATCCGTGTATTCAAATAATTTAGAGAGACAGTAGGCAGATCTGTGCTGCCTACGACCGCCTCGCGCTTTCGTGTTCCGTTGCTAGGTTCTGTGGCCCCGACCTGTTTCCCGCCGTGCGCTGCCGATACCGCATTACCTGACCCGACCGGTCTGGACACGACCCAGCCCGGCCCGACCGAACCCGACCCGACCCGACTCGACCCGATCCGTGCCGCTCCTACTTGATCTGCTTTGGACCATACCACCCTCTTATCATCGACTCTCGTATACCCGTTTGGTGGGTTGCGACACGCCCACACACTCTATCTGCTCTTTCCGGTCAATTCCCTTCGTCCTTCATTCGCCTGCGCCTGCCGGGTTCTTACCGGTCGCTCGCATTGTATATTCCGTCCCTCGCGTGCAACTCTAGTGTAGTTTCTCTCCGCTCTTGTCAACTTGTCCCACACCATCCCATTTCCCGTCAATAATGCCACCCCGTCAGTTCCGCCTGTCCTGTCCCTCCCCTTCCCACCCTCTTTGACACGTCTCTCACCTCGCTTTGCTCCTCTTCTCATTAGCCCGGGGTTCGTCACCTCACCATATTTACAATTTGCAATTCGCTCGTTCCCCCTTTCTCCGTCCCACCCTGCCATGTGTCGTGCCGACCGACCACGCCTCTTCCTAGCCTGCACCGCTGTGTTCTCCTTTGACCCTCCCCATTGTTCTCTGTCCTGGATCGCCCGTCCTCTGTCTGTCTGTCTGTCTGTCTGTCTGCCTCTCTCTCTCTCTCTCTCTCTGCTTCTCTCTTCTCTCTCTCTGTCTCCTTCTGGGTAGGCCCGCAGGACGCGTCGTGTCTTTCCAACCCTTCCCTTCCTGCGTATTTGACCCGCCCCCGCCACTCATTGTTCGCGTTTCTCACACCAGCCGTCTCACCCCGTCTCCCTCAACCTGATCTTTCCCGCCGTGTATCATGCCTCGACCTGCATCGCACCGCCTCCCTCCATCCTGGCACCTCCGACCTCCCGGTCGCGTCGTGTTCTGTCCGCGTCTTCCTTCCATTCCCGACCGGTTCTACCTGTCCCGCACACGCGCTAAGCGGCCTGCACACGTGTGCATAAAATATCCACTGGCGGCGGCGGGGGGAGGGGGCGAGCAACGCAATCGGTTAACTCGCGCGCGGTGGCGCACTACAGCGCTGATTGGGCGAGCCCATTCGTCCTTGAGCCTCCCACCTCACCTGCTGGGGAGGCGGGTGGGGGTGGGGGTGGGCTGGCGGGGACACGAGACACGCCGAGGGCGGCACGGGGCGGGGTAAGGCCGTTTCGACGTAAAACGCGTCCATCTGCCGTGGGCCTTCGTCGCCCACTTAGGGAATTAGTCTCTGGGCGGGCGAGCGGTTAGGACCAAGAAGCGCCCAGCCGGCGGTTTCGAACCACTGCGGGGACCTCGCCACCTCCATCCCGACGAGTGGTGGGCGGGAGGGAACGGCGGAATTCCGCGAGGGCCGCTCGGTGCACTTGCGGACGTGTCCTGCAGCCTCGTGGAGAACTGTTGCTCACTCTGGGGAAACCAGCCGTTGGCAACTCGGTCTCAACTGAGGGATACTGCGGCCGAAGGTAGAGACTATTGGGCTTGACTGTACAGTGCGTGGGTAATGATCAATTAAAGGACCATGCTGCAAACAGCTTTTTTCATTCATTCACATATTTTTTTGGCTCTTCATGGTGTGTCATAATGTCAAATTTTACGATATGTAGCGCTGTCGATGGTCATATTGTTTTTACCAATGAACGGGTGGTAGCAAATTTGATATAACGAAGTTTCCCAAATCACATCTATGTGGCTTTTTGCCGATGACTGGCAGGCAACCTACCTTGCACTGATGGTTGGCAGGTTCACGAATTCCCTTGTCTGCATAAGGAGGTGTGTCTGGCTAACACTATTGCACGTTGAGTTGCCTATCTATCAGGGGCACACGCCCGTGGTTTGTTAGGCGCGGCTTCGTTTGCCAGGAGAGAGGATATTATCCGAGTGAAGGACCATAACTCAAGCCTCGTTTGTTCTCATTATTTATTCTCTGAACGTTCAACTACTTTTCCTTAATACTCAGATTTTATTACTTATGGTTCTGGGAAAATATCAGGTCTCATTCAACCACTTTGTAGTGCAGAGGGGATGGAAAGTAAGAGAGAAAGCACAATTGCTTGTATTCGCAGTCCGTAAGCATTTCGGCTTATCATTTGTGAGGCGTATCGTTGCAGTTGTTATTTTTGGTCTAAACTGAGTAGAAGCTTCGCACAGCGAATGGAACGTTTGAATCATTGCTTTAGATTCCTAAAGTCTTTTAATTTTAGATGTTACGAACTTATAGTATTGGTCTTAGAATTTTTCTATAGTGTGGGCGTAATGTTAATATTGGTGAGATGTGATCACCATTGCGTCTAGTTACTTGGTTTGATGGCTATTTGAAATATTCTACGTTACTCTGCTCTTAAGTACATCTAAAAAATCGATACTGTATATTTGACGTTAAAATTTTGGTATTTTTTATTTTATTTTAATGAATACTTGCTCTTATTTAGTTAATAATAAAATAAGTGAGATAGATTATTGGAAGAAAATGTGTTTGGGGGATCCTTGATACATCGATCAATGAGGACAAAAATACATTTTGAAGTTCAAAAAAGTGTTCGTCATTTCGTGAGGAATAGAAGATATGATAATGAGTATAGCCGTTTCGGGCATTTGGGAAACAATAATTATGTGGGTTTGACTGAATGAAAATAAATGGCCGCAACATTTTCACACAAAATTGAAATTAACCTTATTTGATTAATTTAGAAAAATTAATTGGCGAATGCAATACGCTGTGCACTTGTATCCTAATTCTGCGATTAAAAAAAGATTTAATGATATATAATATGTTTTTTTCGACTTCTCTCTCTGACATTTACTTTTGGTTTCGTTTACACCTTTTAATTTGCCTGTGTTCTTGATTCTTTTGAAAATAGCCCTATATCGAGCTCTTTTTTTATTTCTCTGCACTCGTTTTCGTGGTATGACCAATTTTCTTTAAACGGTGTTGATGTACATTGCGCACTTAAATGATTTGCTGTATCAAGTGATTCAAAGTACTCATAATGAACATTTTCAAATATTGAAGAGAATCAAAATGAGTATGAATAGGTTTAATATGATTGAGTACATGCCTTTTTCCCTAAAATATCAATTCGCTAATTTTTTATTTCGCCCATTTTGCCTACAGAGGATGGTTTCCTGGAAAGTTTAAAAAAGGTAATGCAATTTCGGGGTTGAAATTAGATTTTGAATTTCATTTATCTCAAATTCATGCAAACGCATTGTGCACGAGTAATTACGCATATATTGCGCTATTGTAATGTAATACTAGGCAATTTATACTACCTTGATATGTTGGTCGTATTTTGTACGTTACGTTGCAATTTTCTCTATTGAATGCATTTTTGTTGCTCTTGAAGCGGTATAATTATTAAACGCTACTCGGTAGCACAATTATTGATGGACAAACATCATATCAGAAAGAAGACTGTCATTGTATCTCATTTTCATTTTATTTAATAATTGAGTTTCTATTTTTGCTTACTACAGCTAATTTATTACTAATTTATGTTATTACCATTACTAATTTATTATGCGATGATGAAGTTTCACTTTAATAAATACATCTAAGCGTACTTTTATTTTTCACCACCATGTCACATTGTGAGAATGACAAATACCGTGGTAATAGGGCTCGTACAGCCCCAAACACTTCATCTCTACCGTTTACGTAAAAAAGCACATCACGTCGTGAACGCTGTTCTAGGTTGACCAATCGACAACTCGCTGAGAAGCAGGCTGGGCCCACAGCCTTGCACAATCTATCAGCAATCATTGGCTGACTGATAACGGTAATGAACATGTCAGTGACGGGTCCTACGCGCTAACACAAAGCGGTGCGAAAAACAGAAGGTAGCTCCTCTACCCGTAAAAGGGCAAAAGTATCGGTTACGAAAAATGATTCTCAATGAAGGATTTAAGGGCTACCCTACCCGGAAATTGTAGCAGGTGGGCATCCTGTGAGGTGTACTACAGATCATGTGGCCCGGCAGTGCAACATGAAAGTTCTCTTTGGCCCAAAGAAGGGAAAGAGAATCATTGCACTCAAACTTGTATAATTTATGATGCATTGTGACAAAATGGGGGTTGCCAGTACTCGGGGGAGTTAACCGACTTTAAGTAAATGGTATTAAAAAAACAAAGATATGAAGCCACTCGCCTTCCGGTGAATACATATGCCAATCACGGCCCTGGCTGCGTAAGCTCATGAAAGTGAAAGAGAGCTCGTTGTTGAGAGTAGAGAGAGGTGTCTAATTGCTTCGGTCACGACGTCTTTATTCACTTGGGTTCGTCCGCTTCCTTTCACCACCAGAAAAAACATCTTAGCAGGCGAGACGATGGCAGCTTCTGGAAGCGGAAAACAGTCGTGAAGACAATGGAGCGGCTAACCGCGCGAGAAAGGAAGTATGTCGTAGAAACAAGATAGGAAGCAGAAAAGGATAAGGTAGAAGAAATCCAATCAGGTGTGATATAGAGGAATGTCGTATAGGGAAGGGATAGGTGTAGAGTTGAAAAGTATGAAAATTACGAAGGTATGAAGTTGGGTGATGTAAGCTCTGCGGAAGAAAATAAGAGAGTTAAGGAGAGAACAAATAATGTGTTCAAGACATGGAAATCAATAGGTGTACATTGATTGCCAATATACTAAATAGGGTAATAAATTGCAGTCATTTTTATGTCGTATGCATTAGGTATCGTAGTGAACTCTTTTGACATACGTTTTATTTAACCATCAAATTTTAACTAATATATTTATATGCATGGATATTGAGTATGCACTGAGAAATATTTACAACTTAAAAATTACAGAAATATAACTGTTTATTTTTCAGTTGGTTATTTACTATTGTCTCCCCAATAAAAAGAGTCCAGAAATGTTGCAAGGACGGAATAATACGATGTGGGGAGGCAAGGAGATGTTTCGTGGTTGTTTCGAATATCTCATTGCCTTACCGGAAGTTGTTATTCTGATGGTGGTGCTGCTGTTGTTCTTATTGCTGTTGCTGGTGCTGGTACTCTTGTTACTGCTGCTATTATTGCTCCTAAGGTGCCGTTGTTGTTATTGTTGTTGTTGTCGTTGTTGTTGTCGTTGTTGGTTGTGGTGGTGGTGGCGGTGACGGTGTTAGTGATACATTTGTCAATTAATGCCACTTTGAAATTATTTCCCAACACTTCTCGCCCTCCATGCAACATGGAGGCCAATCTTTGTTCTGGCTTTTCAAACGATGTGTCCGCGTTGTCGTCACGTGGTTCGTGACGAAAACTGCTGCTGCGCCCAACGAGCGAAAATCGGTGCACGGTCCGAGCCCATCTCTTTCCACCGAGGATCTGAGCAGTTGCAGCACCTCCGCATGCACCTGTCTCCCTCCGCTTGTGCAACGACTTGGCGCGACAAGGCTAAGGGAAAGCGTTATGACACGCGGGTTAAAAACGTCACGACAACGCCGTCTGGCACTCGCCGCGGGAACCCACGGCCCCGTTTGTCATAGTCATGTTCTCCGCCCACATCGCTTCACACGCAGAAACATTTGTATGGCGCCGAGTTAAGTGAATGGACTGTGCGGAAGGATTTCGAAAATTTTTTAGAAAATTATTGAATACAAAAAACTACTAAAAGTTTAATTCTGAGAAAATATTTCGTATTAATGTCACAGGTCTTTCATGGAAAGATTAATTTTAATTAAATTATTGTATTTATTATTTTTCATTTCATATTGCATCGTAACTACATTATTACATGCATTTTTCCTCTGAATTCTGTACTTTATTGTCGTATTCTACTGTAGTGTCTTTATTTTATTTCTCGTCATTTATTATTTCATTTAAATTTGTTTATTAGAAATATTCTTGTTGATTCTCTTAACATTTCCGATTGTTTGAGTAAATTGCTAGATAAATTTTCCTTATGGCGTTAAATTTATTGAATATAAATTGTTGCTAATAACAAAAATTATGAATGATAAGAGTAAATTGGTCAATGATTAATAAAATATTTATAAAGTCTAACGTAAAATTATTATACCTTGAATTTCTTCAATAACCTGTCTAGGGAAATACTGAAACTGAAGATCGTTTTTAAATAATAAATGTGAAATTTATTTCCCTGCTGCATCAATATTTTAAATTTAGAACCACAACATTTATTGTACGACTTCAATTCATGGTTGCGGACAATGTAATAACCTGCGTGAGACTGCTTTCTCCCAGATTCCGAGCTTCTTGTCTCCCAGATAATTCCGTTGCACTATCCTGTTACTCTGTCCAACATGACAAGAGGAAATGGCGATACTTAGTAGCTCGTATTTCCTACACAGAATGTAATTTGGGAGACTAGCTACCTTTTTAATGTTGCCACTCGCTTCTGACGCGTGTCTCGTTTTTGTCAAAATAGGAGAAAAAATTTTAATTATGACTTTTTTCGCGAACACAAGAACTAAAATAACAGGATTTAACACAGTAATTTAGTCAAAATATAAAATCATCTCTTATGAAACATACTCATAATAAACAGATAATTGTCAATGCTTGTTCAATTTTTTTTACAATTCATAGCGCTAAGTTCTAGAGTTGTGTTACTCTTCCGGAGTGAAATATTTTACTGTGAAATGGCAAGTAGTGTTGGGCATTTAAGATTCTCGTTTAACGAGAATTTTAATTTACCTCGCCAGTGTAACATCTGTGGTGGACTTGCAATGAAATTTTTGCGCAACGGGTTGTGGAGGAGGTCGCTGTAGTGGAATGTGTTTTGACGGCATTATTTATTTTACGCGTTCCGTTTTAAAATTTATTCCTAGTATCTGGCCTCCGCTTTTATTTTCTCAAGCGCCAGAAGAGCGCTGGAAATGCATTCGAAAGCATTTTCAGCAACTCGTTTTGAAATGTGGATAGAAGCGGTCACGATTTGCAGGTCAGTTGACGTAAAAAAATATTTATCGTAAAAATGAAACTAGTGTTAATAATGCAATTTGACAAGGGCAGTATCGTGTTGTGTAAATAAATTGGGAAGTAATCTGGCAAAATTGTTGAAATAGTTATGCACTCACACAACATAATGAGTGCCCACATGTTGGACATCTAATAGTAGATTCAACCGGTTCTTCTCTGCAAGATCAATTTAATCTGGGAATTAGGAATTTCATAATTTGATCTAAATTTCAGTTGAAACGTATTCTTCCAAAAGTGAAATGTTACTTAGAAAAGAGACAGTAATTTGCTCTGAACATTACTTCATATAATGTGTATTATTGTAAATTCCTATTTCTGATATTACTTAAACATATTACTGAAACTACTACTATTTTCAGTCAAGATCTTTGGAATCTTTATCTGCCTTAAGAAAAGATTCAAAAGAACACTGTTGATCCAAAAGTTCATGAAACACATAAATGAAGTGCCATTTGAAAACAGCTCTTAAAAAACCAAAGAACATTCGCATTGATGTACGGATTTTGACTTCACAGATAACACCAATATGCAGACTTACCAACATTAAAACCCTGAAACTTGATATAATTTTGAATTAACTAGAATGAGACTTTCTGAATACCATTTTCCAGGTGAACAGTGGTCTAAGGGATCTGTCAACGTGTTCCAGTACCGCTTGATTTAAGGAAACTGTGGTGCATGTTTTCTTTTGTAGTAATTGTTAATGTTTTGAGAAATGTATTAAATTTATCGCTTACGCTTCCGCGTCTCAACTCTTCAAGAGATGTTAGACATTCAAACTAGGTTATCCGCGGCCAAACAATTTGTCTCATTTCCAACTAAGCCCAACTAAGCTTTTGCTGTTTGGAAACCCAATTCATTGAGTCACCAAAGAAACCGGTGTGTGTAGGGGAAGTTTTATTTCTAAATTAAAATTCCAAGTTTGTGTTTAGTGTGAAAGAGATGTGCAATGAGAGTTCCTGGAGCTGTGGTCAGTGATGATTCGTAAAATTAATGATATTAGCTTTACAAAACGTAATGGAAGAACAAGGATAAGATTTGGCTGTAGCATTGCACGTGAAAGGCCGCACTGATCTAGCCTTTCGTTGCAGCTCATTTCACTTCGTAGACTGAACATGACCTAGCTATCTAGCTTGTGTCCAAAAATCCTGCGACTGTCTGGAGTCGAACTTACGGCCTCCCGATCAGAGGTACTGCAATGACATGAGTTGATGCCCTGAGCCACCTCTCTCAGAGTGACGGTGGCCACTGCATGCGCGGGGAAGCGGCGACGAGGACGCGAGTGCGGGCAGGGAGGGGTGGTTGCTGAAAGGAGCGGGGCAGCTTCAGAATAGGGGATGTAGCCGATGCAAACGCCACAGAGTCACATCGGTGAGTGCGGGAGAGAAAGGGGCGGGTCAGCATCAGCAATGGGGCGGTGCCCCGATGCAAACGTCACGGAGGGCGGCGAAGGAGAGCGGGGTGGCTCGGAAGAGCGGCGGCGGCGTCGCTGGTGGTAGCGTTGGCGTGCATGGGGCCGGGGCGTCTAGGGCGCAAGTGCGGGCGGGGAGGGGGCGGAGGCTGAAAG
>BOPP01000068.1:300076-313925 GCA_017312745.1 Gryllus bimaculatus | reverse complement strand
GCGAAAAACCAACCGCAGCCAGATCGTCCACCGCGGTGTGCCGCTCTCTACATCTCTACGCGAAATGTGTGTTGCGGGGAAGGGGGTGGTTGAGGGTAGGGGCGGCGTCCCCATCCTTCACGCGGCGGCCCCCGCAGGAAAAGTCGCGCCCGCCCCGCGGCGGTGGCCGCTCCCATTTTCATCTACCACTCGCCCGGCGGCGCCGCCATCCGTCACCGTCAGCGTCCAGCCACCAGCCCCTCCCCGCCTCTCTGCCGTCCCCCGCGCCACCCCGCTCTCCCCGACTTCGCTCCGTCCCATCGCGCCGCCGGTCGCCCCGTGCAGCGGCTGTAGTCACCGGCCGGCGAACGGAGGCCGCCTTCGTCTTTTCTGCCTCCACCCCCCACTCCCCTTCACGCCGCCTTGTTTGCAATCGGCTACCGGCCCCATTTCTGAATGCTGCCCGCCCCTTTCCCGCGCGCTCGCGCCCATCGTCCCGGTTCCGTGTACCTGTACCACGCCAAAACGATCGCGAAAGCAGCGCGCCTATCTTCTGCGCCACCCGACCGTCGCACGATCGGCCGAAAACCACATCTCCTACGGCATTTTGCATCAGCTTATCCCCTATTCTGAAAGTTGCCCACGCCCTTTCAGCCACCGCCCCCCCCCCGACTCCCCGCACTTCCCGCTCCCGCCCGGACTCGCGGCCTCGTCGCCCCGGACCCTTGCTACGGCTGTAGTCACCGCCACCGCCGGCGACACCGGCCTCCGTCTTCTGCTCCATCCCCCCCCCACACTCCTGCTACGCCGCCTTTGTATCGGCTACGCCCATTTCTGATGCTGCCCCGCCCCTTTCCCGTCGCACTCGCGCGCCTTTGGTCGGCCCCGGCCTACCGTGCTTCTATTGCGAGGCCGCCCCTGTCTTCTGTGTCCACCGCCGCCCTCACTACGTCGATTGACGCTCCCCACCTCAACGGCCGTTTGCATCGGCTACATCTCCTAATTCTGAGCTGCCCCATCCCCTTTTAGGGGCCACGGCCGCCCTTCCCGTCCGCACTCGTGTCAATCGTCGGCTCGGGCCCGTGGGCACGCTGTAGCCGTAGCCACCACCACCGCCGACCGGCCGGCGACGCCGCCTCCGTTCTTCTCCTCCACCCCACATTCCTATGCCACGTTCGCGGTGAGGTGGGGTAGGGGCGTTATATATTTACTGGCATGGCGGGGTGTCTTCGGTGCTTTAAATGGTTTTAGAAGTATTTTTATGTTTATTCATTGACCGTTTTTGAAGTGGATTATAGGGATACGGAAATATGGCCCGTTTCCAACCTGTAAGCCGACAAGCGTTGAGTGACGTCTTTTTGTCTTAATTATCTCACCGTAAGGGGTCTATATAATAATATTTTCCCATGCTTCATCTTCCCTCTCTAACAGTACTGGACATTTTGTGGGTGATGGACGGACGGATACACACTATTTGTACAATTCACTGAAATTCATGGTCCCTTCAACTACTGAGGTACGAGTAATTGAGATTCTTGAGCGATAATCTAAAGGATACGTAGACGATAGCCAGAATGGGGATGTTGAGAATGAAGAGATAGGCGGTGAAATAAGCGAGGGGAAACGGGAGGAAGCAGACTACCGAGGGTAACTTGGATTCCATTGGAGTGGCTGTGGGCCTAATCCGCACCCCATCTGTGGAGGGGGTTTGCGACAGGAACGGCCGCTCCCCACACGTAAGGAGAAGTGGGTGAGAATATTACTCACCGCGTGGAACTGACATGCCCGACGGAAAAATCAATGTATGGAAGAATTTCAAATATTTGACATTGTCTACTATCTCTGTTTCTGTTAAGAAGACATTTAGATTTCGGTATCGCTTAATAAAATATTTGTTCAAACAATATTCCGTAAATTTGAAGAACGGAATTATATGTTCATTGGCATTTAAATCGCCAGTAATATCTTACAATGATCAACGAAGAACTTGAAAGGGCGAGGTGCAAATGTTTGTGTACATATCGGTGCAGCCGCTCTAATCGCCAAGAACACTTGCACCACCAGTCCCTCGTTCTCAGAGCCTCTTCGGGGTCGCTCCAGTAGCCCCGGGTGTTGTTCCTAATGTCTTTACTGCTTCCGTCCTGTCCCACTAGGTCGTAGCCCGGTCCAGCACCAACAGTAAAAATACTTGAGGTCCCGTTTGAAGTTCACACCAGACCACGCACACGCTTCCTGGCAACTTCCGTCGTCTCGCTTTTTCAAGGAAACTAGTGTGTTTTAGGAAGCGTTTGTAGTTCAGTCGGTAAGAAAACTGACTACCTGCTGGATGGAGAACATCAAATGGAGAGAGAAAAAAAGTATTTATTACTTTTTTAAACTGCTTCCAGAATATGTAATTCTTAATCAGTAGTGATTCACGTCCGGAAAGAATGTTATAATCTGGAATCTGAGCCTTTTGGTGGGATATCTGATCATAAAAACAAAACAAACTCTTATTACTACTCCCTCAAATCTATGTTTAAAACAACATACGTCAGAATTCCGTGCTTTAGCTAAGTTTACATTCTAGACATCCTTGACGTAATTTTAAGAAGGAAACCTTTGAGTTAATCGGTGACAACCAGAAAACCTAATTTAATGCTCATATTGCCCATGATATATTAAAGCATTATGAGCAGAACCGGGCACGTGTATTTTTCATACAAATTGGAGCGTCGTGACTGTCGACCTTCTCTCTTAGAAAGTTGTCAATTACACACAATATTTTCAGAGTTTTTATCTTTTCGTCTGACATGTTGGACGTCGTAAATTTTGTGACGGAAAACATTTTCTTTTCATTAGTGCTCGCCATCAAATGGTCTCAGGTTGACTCTGAAGGCTAACGCTCATTTAGAGTGAATACAACCAGTAAGGTTTATTGAAGACCGCCAAAATGGATGATGCTTTAGTTGATGGTAGTAATTTGGTTCAAGAATACCTGTCACAAAATTCACGAATTCTGGTTGCAACTGGTGTTCTTTGGAACTGAACGTCTTCGTTGGATTATGGATACAGTTGGTTGTATATGCCAATGTTTTGTTTTTACCGTAGTACTTTGAATTTTAATCTCTAAATTCAGTGCCTGAAAGTTTTCTGTGATGTTCAAGAACATTCGTGTTTAACGAGCTGCTCTTCTCACAGATACTGCAGTATTTCTCGGTAGCATGTGCACTCATATTTCACGACATAAAACTTACGGCTTTAAGAGAGGAGTAACATGTTGTGAGCATACGACACGCCTGGATGCGATAAGAACTATATTACCTTGTTCTGCCTCTTTTACTAGGAAATTACTTGTGCCTTTTAATACTTAAATGCTAGTTATCAACTACGTATCTTAACCATATGTGTGGAGTGACTACTGCATTCGCCAAAATAGCAACGTGCTGATCTCAGAAATAGCGAATCTCTCTTTTTCTGCATCGAGCGTGCTTACGTTCCCCTGAAGATACAGAATTCAGAAAAAGGGCAAAGGTTAAGATGAAAAGAAAATATAAACAAGCATAAATCATGATGCTGTCAATGTTTATATTTTTACTAACGTTTTTCTCTGCGATTAATTGTTGTTCTGGGATAGTTTTCATATTTTGTAAAAAAGGCTTTAAAACTTTGAGACAGGCTAACCGGAAGAATCATATCATAAAACTAAATTATGTGTTGTTAATGATGTGTTGTTTCACATTTTTTCAATTACTTTTGTAATAATATCGTAATATTGTGTTAATATTGAAACGAAGTAGTAAGTCATAAATTTCTGACGCAACCTCATTAAAAATAATAGTATAGAAACGAATTCAAAAAATTATTATTCATTACTTTGTTGTCCTGACGCAATTATTGAACATCACATAGTGAATCCTTTTCCGAATAGGCTTGTATTCACATTCATGCTGTACTGTGTTCAACATGAAATTTAGAGACAATAGGCAAATAGATTCATTCCGGAGCAGCAATTGTTATAATGTTCAAGGTACAGTTTCTGTTTAAAGGTGACATTTAACAGCGAGGTCAAACCTTTCCAATTAACAAAAGTAAAATTAATAACAATGCCTTAGTTTTCAGCCCTAAAACTTGTCGGTGTATCTTGACATCGCACATCTATGGATTAATACATGCCTGTAATAGCCTAAGAATGAACTTATTGTCCCCGTTTGGTAGGGGCTCCAAATCTTTTTTAATAACAATTTGTGTTGTTTCAAAAATATTTAAAAATAATCTTCATTTGTAGGTATACTCACCTTTTGGGGAGATATTTTGTACATTTACTTAAAAAATACCTATAATTCAGGTTTCAATAAATAGATAATGCATTTAAAAAACGTGTTGTCGCAAATAAATATAGTAAACAATTAATTTAAATTATATATATTTTAATATCAGTTTTTTAAATAAGCGACAATTTTATTTTCATATTAATTTTGATAATTTATATTCAGTATTATTAGGGAACTCAATAATTTGGTCAAGTTTACAACCCATTAAGGAATTAATCCGACCCCGACATCATCATAGACAGTTGAGATCCGGCAGCACACACGGAAATCTCTCTTGTGGTCTCTTCTCTCTCTCTCTCTCTCCTCTCTCTCTCTCTCTCTCTCCTCTCTCTCTCCTCTCTTACTACCTCTCAATTGTCTCCATTCTCTCTTTCCCACTCCATTCCTTCCTTTCCTCTCATCTATTTCTTCGCGATTCGTAATCTCTCTATCCCCCATTTCTTCCACTCTATCCTCCATTACCTCTCTACCCTACCTTCCTCTCTCTATCCTCCTTTCCTCTCATCTATCCTCCTTTCCTCTCTCTATCCTCCTTTTTTCTCTATCCTCACCATTTCTCTCTCTCTACCCTACCTTCCTCTCTCTATCCTCTCTTGTTCGCTATCCTCCCTTTCTCTCTGTCGTCCTTTTCCTCTCTCTAATCCTTGTCCTCTTCCTCTATCCTCCTTTTCCTCTTCTCTATTCTCTCCTCTCTTTTCCCCTCCCCTCCCCTCTTCTGATTTCCGCTCTGGTTGCCGCTCCCAGGCAGAGCCGCCGCCGGCTGCGCGCGTTGTGGAGGCCGCGGAGGCGCAGCGGATGCCGCGCATTGGCCGCGCGCGCCGAGCCGCTCACGCGGCCGCGCGGGCAGTCGCCGCGTCGCGTTCTTTTTCCTTTGGCGCTTTCGCGCGCGGGGATCCGATAGAGATCGACTTGACGGCGCGCGCGCGGCGCGCTGCCATCGACGGAATGAGCGGGACGCGGCTAGCGTCGGGCGCCGCGCTCTTCCGATACTTATTGCCCGGTTGTGATGGAACGCGCTTTTCTTGGGATGTACCCGCGTAGGAATTGCCGTTGTTGCGGTCGTCCTATGATGAAATAGCTCCGTGGAAAAGCTTATGGCTGCTGTTGCCGGTTTTTTAATATCGTTGATGTGCGGATGAGCAACAAAGAAGATATGGACTTTTTGGATTTTTATTTCCGTGATGGGCATTCCTTCCAGTTATATTTCCTGTTTGTGTTTTCTGCTCTGTAAAAGGTATGACGTTTCCATGGGCAATACCGAAAGGCAATAAAAGAGCGTAGGGAGGTTCCTTCTCAAGCTTGCAACCGGGAGAAGCGAAAGCGTCATACTGGTCTCTACTTTTGTGACGACTGGCCACATAAGTTTCATTATTGGCCTACGCGTCGCGTTACAGTTATGTTGTTATTCTTTGTGGCATATATCTACAATAATTTGCGAGCTTAGACTCCAATGAAGAGGTACAATAACTATTTTTTTATTGTCGTATGGGGCCAATACTGAAGTAATGAATTGTGATTCAGACGCATTGTTGAGTTACGCGCCTTTATCACCAATCACCAAGCCAAAATGAATTCTGCGGTGCCTTTACATGGTACTCGGAACCATACATAGGAAAGGACCGACCCAACCACATCTGCCTATGCTGAGACCCATTTCGATGTTGATACTGTAGTACATATTCTGTACAGTATTGAAAACGATGTAAGAACCAACCTAAATTCGCTTGTATGCCTCCGGTGGGCAAAACGTTATCATTTCTGGCTACTATTCACCTTCGTTTCTCCACGTAATGGAAAATCGGTTTTTCGTGGAAGGGACGCTGATGACAGGAAACTGGAGTTGCGATCCTCTGCTGCGGAAGGAGCTGTGCCTTTTTTTCGCCGCGCGGCAAAGCCGCGTACGGCCGCGCCGTAGCTGCGCCTGTGCTGCCGCTGCGCTGCATCTTGGCGGATGTGGGCTGGCGGCGTGGCCGCGTGGCGGAAGGCACGATTCTTGATTCGCAGTGCCCCGCCCCCCACTCCTCGCCCGCCCAGGCTCCACTCCCCCTTAACCTCACCATCCTCTCTCCCCCGCCACGCCCCGCTTCCGGCCCAGCCCCCTCGCTCCATGACACTCGCGTGCTGTGGTGCCCCTTCGCCGCCCGGCAACCGCGCCGTCCGCCACCGCCACGCCACGAACACACCATGTCCCGCCACACCCCGCCCCGTCCGCCCACACCCAGGTCTCGCCCAACAAACACCTACGCCCCCTGTTCCACCACGCGCCCGGCCTAGCTCCGCGCTGGCCCGGCCATACCCCATCCCCATTCCAAACATCGCTCCTTACCGCCCCGCAAACGCGCCGCACTGCCAAGTTAGCCCATCCCCGCCCTCCCCTGTTTTCGTTCCATCCCGCCCCGCGCCTCCCTTCCCTCTCAACTCCGCATTGAACCCCGCCCCGCCCTACACCGCCCCTCCACCCGCCCCGCAACGCGCGACGCTGCCAAGCGCTAGACCCCGCCCCAGCCTGTCCCGTCCCATCCCGCCCCGCACCGCCTAGCTCTGCGTCGTTCGTTCCCCGCCGAGCCCCGCCCATGCACGGACTCTGCGCGCGTGCGCCTGCGCCCCGCCCCCCACAATACCGCACGAAAGCGCCCTCCGCAAACTACACCCCGCCCCTTTTTCCGCCCTGCCAAAGCTAGGCCCCGCCCCGCTCCGCCCCGCCCCGCCCTCGGCCCTGTTCCGTTTCCCCCGTCCCGCCAATCTTCCGCCATACCCCACCCGCACCACATACGCCCCTCACTGTCCCACACCGCGCCGCGTTGCAAGCTAGTTCCCCGCCCCCACCCTGCCCCGTCCCGCCCGCCCCGCGCCGCCTAGCTCTGCGGTCGTCCGTCCCCGAACAAGTCCCTGTCATGCACGATCTGCGCCGTGCCGCCTACGCCCCCCCCCCCAGCCCCTCGCCGTCGCGGGTTCTCCCCTAAACGTAATCGCTCTTCGCGCGAAGGCGAGCGGACTCGTGCGGCTTCCTAGAAGGACGCTGCAGCAGCAGCCGGTCGTCGTTCGTCGTCTATTCGCCCACACTTACTTTGTCGCGCTGCTGCTGCTGCTGCTTAGAGCGGCCGCCGCCCTCTGCTTCTTCCGTCGCGGGACGGCTGCCCCGGTCAGCGGTCTTTTGCCGTTTCCGCCTGGGCGAAGCCTCGTCTGCGCTCTTTGCATCCTACGCTTCCATCCGGATGCAGGGAGAGATCGCGGTTGTCGCTCTTCCTCATGGCATTGAACTGAGAAGTAAAGACCAGTGGAAAGGGTTTACGGAACAGTTCAGTGTTCCAGCTGCCTTTTCCTTTGACAAATACGGCTTGAATTGCGCCCGCTGCCTTTTTCAATCCCTCTCTCAGTTGTTTATCCTTATTTCTTAGTCTGTAAAGGGTTGATTCACAATGCAAACGTAAAAATTAGTTAACGCATAAACGTAAATATTACATATGTGATAGACTGAAGTATCTCAATGTCTAACGTAAACGTCAAAGAAAGAGATTTCTATTGGCCTGTGAGACATTCTAGTTTACTGTATGGTTGGGATGTGAAAATCCATTGCACCGGTATTCGGACTGGGACCATTGGTCCAATAAATGGCTGTTAGTTCTTCTATTCGACTTCGCCTTCCTTCTTCGATTCTCGATATTGATTAACGTCGCTGCATTGGTTTCATTTCTTCGTGCTTAAGCCAATTCTTTAAGCACAGAACCTTTTGAAGCTTGCAAGGCTTTTAAGCTAATCGTTTACATTTTATGCTGATGACGAAAAAACGTATTTGTGAATGACTCCCCTTAGGACGTTAGTCCTAACTTTTATAGTACGCCATGGCTATTGGTTTATGTTTACATTCGAGAATGGGTTCAACGTCTGTACCTCCTCTGTCGCCACAGTGTGTGGTCTGTTGTTTATGCTCCCCACTTTGCTTCTGCGAAGAGAATCGTTTCCCCTAATGCAGTATTTACGCACTAAAAAAGCAGGTTGCCAAATTGGCAATGGTGAGAATGTGTGGATCATTTTGTTCTGTTACCGCCTCATGTCTTACTGTTGTTGGTGCGTGTGCGTTTTTCTGAAGGTTTTCACCACTCCATTATTCATCGCATTACCAATTCTGCAAGCGCTTGCGTCTTTTGCGTTTTTAACCCAAATACGCCTAATCCCGACCACTGCCTTTACCAAATTAGATTGCAGCGATGGTCCTTCGTCCGTTAATTGACATTCGAATACAGAGAATCATGCAGAAGTTTCTTAAGGTGTAAATGACTGTCTGTTGCAATTCAAAGAAAATCACAGGTTTGGAATTGAAATTTCAAAGTAGCAGGAAGTAAGAGCAATATTTCCCTGGCTACATAAAAACCCATTTTAATATTGTTTGAATCAGCGACATACAATTTTTGCATATCTTCCTTTATATTTTATATGCCCAACCTAAGAGATAAAACTGCTTTAACCCTAAACGCTAGAATATGTAACAGAATAAATCGTTTTCGAGCTTGGCACGTTTTTTTTCCTTTCAGGAACAGAATTCCAGACTATTACCTGGTAGACGTTTTTTCCTTTGAGGGAAACAAAATGTTTCTGAATTCCAGGGAACTATTTACCTGTAGGTCTCTGTAGAAGTGTGGCTTGAAGTCATCTTACTTTCGAACATTGTCACGATTCAGCAATTAAATTATATTAACTCAAGTTACTTGAAAGGTTTTATGTTTATTGTCCACACCGTTTGTATGATTATATTTTAATGTTAAGAAATTAAGACATTTATGACGTTAAGAGACACGAATAACTGCTGGGATCGTTTCAAGTTTACTGTTGGGACATATAACATCATTTCGAAGTTTCCCTATTAATTTTTTTTTAATTATTTTTTTAAATTTACAAACATATAGTATAGTTTCGACTCATTTATAGACAGGAAAAATTGTTTAATAGAAAGCTGTTTGAAAGTTATTTTTAAATGTTACTAGTACACAATTTTACAAATGTAAGTGGTGACTTTTTTCAAAAACTATGAATTTGCTTAAAAACTTATGACATATGGGTTGCTCTTTTCATTCCCCCTTCGATTAAAATGACATCGAGGGAAAATAAACCATTGAACCCAAAGATCAAATATTTTCAAATAAATATTCAAAAGTAATTAAAATTGCTCCACAATTCGAACGGCAAGTCAAATACATTTAATTTGCGAGTTTTATCTCACGTTTCGTGTAAGTTAAACATTATATATCACGTGCAATCCATGCAATATTTACCGGAGATTCAAGTTCGTGTAAATTTTACTACCTTTTCAAGACCTGTATTAGCGTTAGGGATTACGTACGAAAAAAATGTAGCGAATCAGCGCATGTTTAAAATGATTCACAGCAAGTACTTCCTTGGAGTTTCCATCGTGCTTTTACGGGTCTCCAAACTTCACGCGAAATTTGTTAGTTACAATGTCACACAAAAACAGGCACGTTTTGAGCACCATAATTATTTTCGCCAAGTTTGACCAAAAACGATGGTGTTCTGTCTTACATCGGACCAAAAGGGTAGCATGACCGTTCTGTTTCTTCCTTAATTTATCCAACACAGTTTTTGTTTTTTAACGATGAATACCTTTTATTCTTAAGCAGTTCTACTGGGAGTTGCAGTCCAACTTATCTCAATTTAGCTCTCATCTTTTGGAGCTCAAACTACTAATATTATATTTAGCACCCAAATTGTCAACGAGACAGAAAACTTCCACTTACTCTGGTTATTCTGAAAACTACTATCTCGCTAAGCTCCTCAAACCGTTCATCAACCACTTTTAAATATTAACATCAAAATTGCCCAATACCCAATCGCTGTATACAATACTTCCAATTTTTGAACCTTTACAACGTAACAAGCCTGGCCATATGCTCGTGGTAACCTTTGTCACATGTCCCGGCGTAACAGGCATCTTCACACACACGCTTATATGACAATGAGCACCTCTTTTTCAGTGGACACCGTTCCCTGCGGTGAGATAGCAGACAGCGAAAGCTCGGATGTCCCTCCGTTCAGAATTTTGTTTCTTCCGGTCAGTACAGAACGCGACCTGCAAACGCGCCCGCTGCAATAAAAACAATTTGGTAATCAGTGGTCACGGAGATTCGATTACCTCAGCGAATTTCGGTAATGAATCGTAATGAAGAGCCTTTCTTGTTGAAAGGGCTCGCGGCAGCGTTGATCGTTTGCGCATTAATTAACGGGCGTGTTTTCAGTTTCCGCCCCCCCTTCCACTCCGCCCCCATCCAGATCCCCGATCGCCGACTCGGCCATGTCACCGCCCCGCCCGATCATTGTCGCGGAACGACCCGTCCCCGCCTCACCGCTTGGCCTGCAACACACCCGCCCACGCGGCAGAAATGCACACATTCCCCCGGTCGCTGGGTGCGATGATCACTTTCTCCAGTTTCATTCGCTTTCCAGCACCGCTCACCCTTCAGCGCTTTTTGCTGTTCGACTCACCCCCGGACGCGCACCACCACTCCATTGCAGTTCACTTCCACACGGCCTGCTCACTCGTACTGTGTCACTGGTGGGTGACTCGCTTCCACGTTTTTCTCAGCTACCTGGCTCCACTGCCGTATCCCTGCAACCGCTCACTGCCTCGATCACTATTTCTCTCGCCTTCTCTCTTTCTCTCTCTCTCTCTCTCTCTCTCTCTCTCTCTCTGCTCTCTCTCTCAGTCAACTGCCTCCGGCTTTCCGGCCCTGCTTGCCGCTCCTCTCAACTTCCGCTGCTTTCCGCCCCGCTCTCCGCCCCCGCTTCTCCGTTTACCGCTCTCCGCCCCCGCTCTCCCGCCACCGCTCTCCCGCTCCGCTCTCCGCCCCGCTCTCCCGCCCCGCCTCTCGCGCCCCGCTCTCCGCCCCCGCCTCTCCGCCCCCTCTCCGCCCCGCTCTCCGCCCCGCTCTCCGCCCCGCTCTCCGCCTCGCTCTCCGCCCCGCTCTCCGCCCCGCTTCTCCGCCCCCGCTCTCCGCCCCGCTCCTCCGCCCCGCTCTCCGCCCCGCTCTCCGCCCCGCTCGCCGCCCCGCTCTCCGCCGCTCTCGTGCCCCTCTCCGCCCCGCTCTCCGCCCCGCTCTCGCCCCGCTCTCCGCCGCTCTCCGCCCCGCGCTCCCGCCCCGCTCTCCGCCTCGCTCTCCGCCCCACTCTCCGCCCGCTCTCCGCCCCGCTCTCCCGCACCGCTCTCCGCCCCGCTACTCCCGCCCCCGCTCTTCCGCCCCCGGCTCTCCGCCCCGCTCTCCGCCCCCGCCTCTCCGCCCCCGCCCTCTACCGGCCCCTACCCAACACTCCCACCCCCCCCCCCTCCTACACCCCTCCCCCGCTCCCGACCTGCACACCCCCTCCTCGTCCTCCCGCACCACTACCCGCTCTCCGCCCCGTCTCCGCCCAACTAAACTAACGCAATGTATGATATATAACGAAATTGATATTGACCTCGGGCCATCAGGCCTGCTCTTCCGTCTGACCCCACAAATTTTTCTCTACGATCTTTGACCAACTAGCGGAGGAAGGGGCGTATTTATGGGGGATGAAGCAGGCCGATTTTAAATTTAGCTCCAGAGGCGTCATTAGGGCTTGAGAAACCCTTTTACATGCATGTAAATCTACTAACATGGGACAGTCGGCTTTACTTCCCCTCCGAGGAAGGCATACGAACGATTTTTTAAACGAGGATAACAATAGCTAGTTAAACCCCAGAACATAACATTTTCGAATGAAAGGACATGACTCAAAATTTAATGCGAGGAAAATAAAGTTTGAAGAATGCACGTGACTGAGTTACGTAATCATTCTGTATGAAGACCCGGGAGCTTGGCACTGCAGTTTCTAAGTGGAAAGTAGGCGAGTCTTCAATTCCCAATTGATATATTCAATTTCCTATTGCAAGATATGATGGAGCAAATATTCCATTCCTGCGTCTACATCTACTACTACATCTACATACCCCTTAAAATTTAGATCCAAAAATATTTTAAAATTATAATTTGATACGCTTTGTAAATTTATTGCACTTTTATGAAATAAAACATACAAAACGTTCCGACCCATCATAAACGAATAATATATTCTAAATCCACAAAAATTCCCGTTCGATTGTCGGTTAAATTAAGACTAATTGTGAATTATTATTAACAAGTTGAGACGCGAAAAATGCGGAACGTACCCTCTGTTTGCTGAACAGCGCCACCACTGTTATTGCAGTTGAAGTTTAATTTCGTTCCACGAAACACAGCAACATTGTGGAGAACTGATTTTACACAGCGCCCGCATGTCACGCCGTTCGCGCGAGGCGTGGGCATGGAGGCGTGCCAACCGAAACGCGTTCTGTTTTGACCTCTGACGTTGTAATTACAACACTTGATTTCCACCGGTTCGTTACATTCGTTCTCCAGCTGTCGACGGATGTTTTGTGTATTTTTTTTTTAATTTTTTTGTAAAATTTATTTTTCGTGATTGTTTCTGGCTCCAACGCCACCCTGCGGATGTCGTCCGCTGCCGATTTTCCGCTGGCGATTTTCGGTGTCCTGCTTCTCGGGCCGTAGTTGGGTGGTCGCGTGGGCGTCACCTTGTTGTGTGAGTGCGCGGTTGTCACGTGCCAGCGTGTGTCACGCCGCTGGGGAGCGTTCGTTGCGTGGTCTTGTGTACTTCGCCTACTTGAGTGGGTTCGCCACAATGCGGATCCTTTTCATGCGAACAGTTCGGGAATTACAAATGGCCTGGATCAAGAAGTTTGAAACGTATGCAGGTGAAAAGTATCTGCTTGAGGTCCTGGTTCCATTTGGTCTGGTTTTGAAATGTAAAAAGGCATTTCCTTGGCCAATTTTTATTGCTTTCCAACCAAAACCAGTCGACATTTCGAATTATGCACTAAGTAACCCTGTTGTTTATTTGAATAAGATGAAGGCGTTTTGGGCAGATACTATTTCTGACATTGTAGCAAAGATTAAAAGTATAAAATAATGCAGATATATTTTACTCTTTTTTTAAAATAGTGAACAACTTGAAGAACATTTATTTATAAATATATTTTCTGTACAGCTAATCCATTTTTTATAATTTGTTATTATCGCAATTTAATTATACGTTTTGTGCGATCAAAATGTACAGAAAAGTTTGAAAAAAAAACATGGCTCGATCACTGATAGAATTACGTTATTTATCATTGAATTTAATTTTATTGATCAAGATTGATCGGAAAAACAAAGAAACGTTTAGAGCTTATTTTAATAGTTTGATATTTCATCGACATTTTCTTTCAGTGTAAAAGATAAAGCCTTCATTGGACGTCTTGTGTGGTCTTTAAATGTTTCTTTTTCTAGTTTTGGGTTTTCTGCTAAGATTTCACCACGTATTTAACCTAGTTTTTTTCGGATAAAATAAAATTACTAGTGTTTGAAGTCTTTGTTTAAAGCGAGGGTTTGCATTTTTTTTTATTTCGTTTTTCGGCCATAAGTTCTAAACTGAAAAAAAATTGGGGGACTCAATTTTTATTTTTTTTTCCCTCCTTTTTTTTTTCCCTTTTGCCC